>JAOUQZ010013490.1:0-15464 GCA_028564935.1 Neosilurus hyrtlii
TATATATATATATATATATATATATATATATATATATATATATATATATATATATATATATGTATATGTATATATGTATATATATATACATATATATATATGTATATATGTATATGCATATATGTGTGTGTGTGTGTGTGTGTGTGTGTGTGGCATGTTTGGCAGCATAGGAAAACCTTTTGCTTCAGAAGAATTCTGTTTTGCCTTCTTTTTGCTTTTAACAATATTACAACCAATCATCGCTTACATCAAGTCTAGCACATTTAAATTACAGAAGATATAGAAGATAAATTATAGATCATCTCTTACATCAAGTCTAGCACATTCCATAACAGAAGATATGCTACACAAGCTCATAGTTGTTTATACTATCAGTTGTTTCAGACCAAGGTCACTAGGAAGCAAATACAGGATATAAATAAATGTCGTATATAAGGACAATAGGCTTTTGTATGAAGCTGTCATATCTGTGTTTGCATTCATTGATGAGGTGTATAGTGCTTTTCATTAGTATTTATACCCCCCCCCCCAACTTCCTGAAATTTTACCAGTTTTTTATTTTTGTTTTTGTTTTTTTAGCAAAACCTGCAAATGAAATGGGCATAAATTGGACTTTTACATTTTACCACTGTGTGTCAACAACATTAATTTATTCATTTTCTAATCCTCTTAATCCTAATTAGGGACACAGGAAGGCTAGCACCCATCTCAGCCATCTCTGGGCAAAGGGTACACCCTGAACAGCTCGCCAAGCCATTGCAGGGCCAACAAACACACAACCATTCACACTCACACCTTGCGGCAATTTGTAACCGCCAGTCAGCATATGGTGGATGTTTTTGGAAACCGGAGCGTGTCAACAACATTAAAAAAAGTGTGTATGTATATATACGTAGATAAGTAGCTGGAGGAAGGATTACTATTTCAGCTTCCCAAAGCAAAAACAAACAAACCAAAAAAAAAAATGCTATTTATGTCCTTTCTACATCATCAGATAATATCTTTCAGTGAGTCTCGAGGAGAAACCATGCCAAAGTTAGTTTCACATAAAGTCTGTATTTCTCAAGCACAGACCAAGTTTTGCTTGTTTAGTGGATTTGATTAAATTGGAAAAATATGCAGAAAAGCTGGAAGTGTTTTTTCCTCCAGTGTGCACTAAAATATTCTATTATATTACAGGTACAAAATCCAGTTATTTGTTGGTTACATAAATATTCAACCTTTAGGTCAATGCATGGTAGATCTAGTGCACCACTAGTACCTGTACTACAAGTACATATGGCAGCAGGTTTTCCAGGACTTCTTGATCAGTTTTATCCTTTTGCCTTCTGATATTCATAGGCTGAGAAAAGTTCTGTTGGATTGGTTAGCAGACTCTTAGTGAACCGCAATTTTCCTGGCTTTCACGGGGCGATTGTGACACATTCAGTTCTATTGTTTGTAGTTCTTTTGGTAATATTAGGTTCTTTGTTCTTTTTGGAGGTTGCCCTGGACTCAGGTGTTTTCTGGGATTGCCCTGAATTTGGTTCTGTCCATTTTGCCTTTCAGTTCAGTTCAGATTAGTTTGGCCTGCTTCAGTATCATGGACTGCTTTCTGCAGGGCTGTGTATTCCATGCCTTGCCGCTGTGGTTGTATAAAATTCATCCAGTGAGATTTCACACCATCCTCCCAATTATTACATTAATATCAACATGACTGGGGTCTTTTAGAATGGAACATAATTAAATATGTTTTTTACAATTTTTGCTTATAATTTCGCTGTGTAATATTTGTCACCACAGACAGGAAAAACTATACTTTGGTGAAAAATGGTACCCAATTAGACCATATAAAATGCACTTTTCTCTATGCTCTACCAGTTAAGTAGATATATAAGAGAATAATGTACAGTGAGAGGCTGCGATCACACACCAAACACCAACATGATGATGCAGAAGGATCACCCTTAAATCAGTTAAATCACCCTGTGGGGGGTTATTTTGCAATTATGAACGGCTCACTGTCTCACTTATTGCATAGCAACTTTACTAAAAAACAAATCAATTTCATATAATATTGATATCAAAATGATTTAATTATCAAATATGAGCTGTATACTATGATCTGCAAGAGTCTGTCACATATGGCCACAGTCCTATTATACAGAAATCATGCTACTAACACTAACTGACAAGTTTAGATGTTCATCTAGAATCCTTTTTAGTAAAAGTGTTTAGTAAAGGGATGATCACACTAGAGGTGTAATAGAAAAGAAACTGACACAAACTGATTTTGTGTGTGTGTGTGTGTGTGTGTGTGTGTGTGTGTGTGTGTATATATATATGTATATATCCCCCCCTCCCGAAATGTTTTTTGACTTATATACTTATACTCTAAACCCTCGATTTAACGGAAAAAAAGGGGGGAGCACCAGTTCGGTTTTGCCGATTGTCCGTAGAATGGCTCAGAAGTGGGTAATAACAATTGAATTACGGAAAAATAGGGGGAAATGCTACATATGTATATACAACAACATCATTCAATGTAGATGTAAATCCACCACAAAAAACATGTGAAGTAACAAGGGAAAACGTGGGTGTACTGCTGACTGCGGTAAACAAACTGATGTACTGACGCACGCCAACTAACGTCTGTCCCTATCAACTAACTCACCTCTAGTGTGATCACTCTCTAAGTGGCTAAATGTATCTAGTGGTCCATACTGTTGCCTTGTTCTTAAGTACTTTATACATACAGTGCCCTCCTGAGTGATGCAATACAAGAGCTTTTTATGAAAAGCTTGTAATAGCTTTGTTTAGATGTGGGTTTTAAAAATCGAAAAATTATTCATAAGTGAATTCTTTTTTTTTCTGGTTTCTAAATGATTGCCACCCTTATAATATGTGACACCCTGTCTGGAGAGAATAGCACCGAGTCTTTAAGAACGAATATTTTGTAAATATTCCTCTGAGGTGTCACTAGTTTTTTGGTATCCATATATTCTTGAAAAAAAAAAAAAGATGTTATGTAATTATGTATAAAAAAATAGTTTGAATCTTATTTTGTTATGACTTATTGTTGAAGTGAAAATTTTTAAGTAAAGTGTATATTATTTATATGCAAAAATTTTTGCTCAGTTTTAATTAGGTAGCATGAAGGCTAACATGTCTGGAGGGCACTGTAAATATTTCATGTAGTCATTGTGTTTTCTTTCTCTCACGTTCTCCTTTTCAATATTAAAGTCCATTTATCCATCTTGTCTTAACACCAGTATTATGGCGGGCAGTGAAATATTGATCTCAGTAGAATAAATCAGATTTGTAATGGAAGTTTTTAAATAATTTTCTGGTCGAGATGTTTCTGAAATGGAGGTTGAACCTCTCAGATTGAAATGTAGGTGTTAGAAGTGTTTT
This sequence comes from Neosilurus hyrtlii, assembly GCA_028564935.1. Classification (NCBI taxonomy): domain Eukaryota; kingdom Metazoa; phylum Chordata; class Actinopteri; order Siluriformes; family Plotosidae; genus Neosilurus; species Neosilurus hyrtlii. The sequence continues at coordinate 3,394 of JAOUQZ010013490.1, forward strand.
TTGTTGATATTTTTTAAAGAAATTTGATTAGATTTAAAAAGTAATCGAGTCCACACTTACCTGTAATGAAGCGCTTTCTACCATGAGTGTTATTTAAAGGTTTTTTAATAATGCTTGATGTTCCTTTTATTCTTAAGTAGATAATCAGGAGTGTGGTGCGTGACCCCGTAAGGGACATTTCAGAGCACAGGTCTGTAAGCGGTTCCTCTTGTTTACTCAGTGACTTTTTTGTCTTTATAATGTACGGCCTCAAGTAATATTGTGACATTGTTTAAAAATAATTTCTTTAGAATTTTTACTGAAAATGGGACAAAAATCTGACTTGGGGGAATTTTTTGGGCAAACTAAAAGAACAGAATGACAGAATTAACCCCTTCCTGTAAAAGGACAAAAATTATTATTATTATTATTATTTACCATTTATCATTTATCTGCTTTCCTGTCATGACTTGGGCACAATTTTATGGCCAAAGTGCACGTACTGAAGTGCATGACAGGTCACTTAGAGCTTATCCAAGTTTAGTTTAACTGCAGAAAAATGGTCACATGGCCAGGTGCATGATTCAGAAGGGTTGTATTAAGTCTTTTCATTAATCATGGGTGTGTCCTCCCCATCACCTTTAAGAGCCAGGTGCACTTTCACCTTTAACAGATTATAATGGTCTATTTCCCAGGCAGTAGGAAAGGGTACCACCTCTCTACAGGGGAAACGGATCTGCTCGCAAAATGTGCAAGAAGCACCATAACCATTATGATATACAGTGTTTAGGAAATGAGACATGACATAAATAAAAGAAATACAAATATTTTTGAAAAATTAACTTCTGACAGATTGTTTCATATTTTGTGTGTGGATATGGGGGGTCGGTCTACATGCACATATATCTCAAGAACTGATTGACATATCAGCATCAGATCTATAGGGTAGTAAATTGGGACCAAAGGCTGAACAGAGTTTATGAAAAGGTCATTGGAGGTCAAGTTTAGGATCAGTAAAATGGCTATGTAGCGGCTACTGTGATTCCCCATTCAGAGGGCCTCTAACTGTAACCCTGAGTTTATACTGGGACCACAATATTTACGAAAAAATCAAGAAGCTCCATGATTTCTGAGTATGCTTGGAGTACAATCTGGGTATAAAAAAAGGAGGCAGGGTGTATCCAAAAGATAAAACTTGATGAAATCATGTTGCCAAGTTCATCAAGATCTCCTATGATGGCGCATCAAGGTCTGTTACAATCTCCTAAGGTCTGCTGTCTGCCACGATACCCACATTCTATCACGACTGGTGTCATAATACCTCATAATAATCATGGCAGAACAGTCAAAAATTCCCTCAAGATCATCATGATTCGATCCAATGACCCACCACACACTCATCACAAATCTCTCAAATTGTACAAATCACGGATATCATACACCAGTGTAAACCCAGGGTAAACAGACACAGAAACATAATCAGATATAAACTGGTGAATAAAAGATACTTAGCCTGTGAGCTGGGGTGGTTTCAAAAGGAAACGTTTATATTCATCCAAAATAAGATGATAATGCACATAAGGTTAAAAACGTCAGCTATTCACTAGTGAATGGGCACCTTCAATATACCCAAGAATAAGGTTTAGTATTGTAATCTTTTTTTTTTTTTGCATCCCTGTGTATAACAGACTGTACATGCTTAGTGCACCTGGCTATGTAGCCACATATTGCTATGTTGGTAATGCATCCTTAATATAACAATGAAATAATGTGTTACTGACTTCAGACCAGGGTTCTTTGGTCAGACGCACAATTGCATTGCTTCAAGATAGATGTGTTCTAACCACACCTCACTTAAACCAAGCAGTAGCCACACCTTCCATCTGTTTCAATCAGTGATTAAAACATAGAAGACTAGATTCCACATTCGTGTTTCAATTTTAAAGCTGGGTGGCAGACATCTTGGTGAGACCACCTTGCTATAGGACCTCAAAATAGAGCTGTTGAAAGTCAATACAGCTAGAAAAACCTGAAAATCTTACTGCTGATGGTCAGAATACCTTAAATTCATATAACCTCACCAATAATTTCACTGATATTTGTAATTAATTCATAAATAAAAGCACTGCATTGCTGAATTTTATTATTTGGGGGGGTTAAAATGAAATGTACACCTAAAATCTAATTATTTTCATTTTCTCCATCTTTTTTGTATGTTGCTTGAGTATAACTTTCAGCAGTGAGGTGGTCTCACCGAGATGGCACCAGTATGGCTTCAGGTTTTGCCACATACAAACAATAGGAGACACGATCATTTTCTGAGAACAGTGGTTCACACAGGTGGAGTGTGTGACTACTGATTGGTTAAAGTGAAAACCTGCCCCCACACCAGCCCTTTGTGGATAAGTGTGGACAACCCTGGTATAAGCAGACTCCTCCTGACTGGTGACAATTTTAACAAATCCATAATGTAGCACATGCCTAGTTGATTATTAACACGTTTGGACTGCGTTGTTTTCTTCTGCTGTTAACCGGAATGCTGAAGAGAAAAGTCACCGTCTTCCAAATACACTCTAAGGATTTAAAAAAAAATTTTTTTTTTTTTTACTTTTTATTTTTTTTGTCAGTAAAATGTTATATTCTCCTTTGTTCTTTTGCAGGTTCTTTTACACACCTATCAGTAAAAGTGGCTCATATGAGGCAATGAGACCCGTTTCAGACCTGTGATATGAAGTGTAAATCTGTTTTAATTCTTTTTATGGGTTTTTATATTTTTATTATAATTTTTTGGAAGATCAATTAGTGATCTCAGTGACAGAATTAAGCCAAGTTTGTAATTGTATAATATTTACTGTAAGATGTAGAATGTTCAATAACTATTAAAATATTTCCCAAAAAAAACCTTGTATTTGTTTTTATTTGCACTTAAACAGCAGTTACCCTGCTCGACTACTTAATGGAACAAAAGTTCAATGTGGTAATTTTTTTTACATTTACAACTCTTTATCCAAAGCAACTTACATGTATCTTTTTATTTATTTATTTATTTATTTTTAAGGGTCTTGCTCACGGGCCCAACAGTGGCAGATCGGTAGTACTGGGACTTGATCCCCCAATCTTCAGCTCATTAACCCAGATGCTTAACCACTGAGCCACCACTGCTCAATTTATAATTATTAAAATAGGTTATTTTTCAGCGAGGGCTCCAGGGTTCCTCCACCTTCTTTAGATAGTTTTGTGCCCCAATGCGGGAGGTGGATGACTGACTGCGGCATAAATAATGCTGGCTGGCACGGTGGTGTAGTGGTTAGCACATCTGCCTTACAGCAAGAATATTGTGGGTCCTGGGCTTTACGAGGGTGTTTCTCTGTGGAATTTGCATGTTCTACCCATGTTTTGTGTGGGTTTCCTTCCACACACAAACATTCACAATCACATCCACACTTAGGGGCAATTTGGAACAGCCAGTCATCCTAATGTGCATGGCTTTAGATTGTGGGAAGAGAACTGAATCCAGGACTCAGACCCAGGACCCAGGATCTAGTTGTATGGTGAATGTGCTAACCGCCACGCCACCCTACTGCCTGCTCTAAGAATTAAAGGAAAGTAAATGTTTCCATTTCAGATTTGTAATCTATTATAAATAAATAAGAATGAATGGCGCACACATGATTTTTTTGGATGTTGCATATGAGTTTATTGTTGCATAAGTGTCAGCACATATATCAGCATGTTTCACTTCTCTCATAACTTCAGACTTCCTAAATAAGAAAAGTTATGTACATCTAATGCAACTGACATCTAACTTTCGAAATATAAGCATCAAACTTTTTATTGTTGCAGAATTTTTGGACATTTGCCTATTATGTACTTTACAAGTACAGCATACGTATGTCCTGTTGTTTGTAAATCAGAGGTCCTAAAAGTTAGATTTACAGTTATACACAGTACCACGAATTCCTTTTAAAAAGATTTTATTCATTTTCAGGAAAAAGACACACACACTGATGGTATGAAATCTGAATCCTTGGTAGTTTCGCCCATCCATAAACAAAAGTACAGTTTAGTACATTTATTCATTTCATTTATTTTACTTGAATGTGTGTTCTGGATGGTTAGCATATCCGTCTAACAGCAACAAGGTCCTGGGTTCGATTCATGGGCTCAGCGAGGGCATTTCTGTGTGTAGTTTGCATGTTCTCCCCATGCTTGTGTGGGTTTCCTTCAAGTACTCTAGTTTCCTCCGACAGTCTAAAGACATGAATATTAGGCTTTCTGGCTGTTCCAAATTTCCCCTAGGGGTGAGTGGTAGTGTGCGTGTGAATGTTATGTGTGTTGGCCCTGCGATAGTCTGCCAAGCTGTTAGGGTTTGCTCTTTCTTCTCGCCAAAATTTTTCCTATTGGTCAATAATACTTTTCTGTACTTTTTTGGTCAGACTGGATCGAAATAAAACATATAAAAAAATTAATTAAAAAAAAATTTGCTTTGTAAAAGCCAGCTGGTAAATTCTTTAATACATCCATTCATTCACTCATTTGCTGAACTGCTTAATCCTACTAGGGTTGCAGGGAGGCTGGAGCCTATCAACCAACTCTGGGCAAAGGAGGGGTACACCCCTGGACAGCTTCCTAATCCATCACAGGGCCAACGCCTGGCACAACCATTCACACTCATACCCACACCTAGGGTTAATTTGGAACAGCCAATTAACCTAATATGATTGTCTTTGGTCTGTTGGAGGAAACTAGAGTACCAGGAGGAAACTCACACCAGCATACGAGGAAAACACCTCACATAGAAAAGCCTTTGTCAAACCCAGGACCTTTTTGTTGTAAGGCAGACATTACCCATTACCCACTGTGCCACCCTTAGAGAGACCAAATAGTTTATTATTGACTTCAGGAGGACCAGAGTGCACCACTCACCATGGCACATCATCAAAACACTCTTAGAGAAAAAGTCACAGTATTGTCTTCATTTCCTGCAGAGCTGAGAGCAAGCAAAGCACACCACTCTAATCCCAGGGTTTTGTCTTCCCTACCAGCATTGTGGATAACCCTTACCACCCCTCTTGTCAACTTTTAACCCTCCTCCCACCTCACAGAAGGTATTCATTCAACCTCCCCATACTCTACCATCCCTGTTAGACTCTCACCGTGCTTGGACCCCTGGGCACGGTCTTAAACATAAGTGTGCCTTTTGCCCACCCAACAGTATAAATAGGTTCCAGTAAAAATACTAGGAAGGTAACCTGCCACGGACTAGCGTCCCATCCAGGAGGAGTTAAATTCTGGAACACATTGCTGCCTCTCAGTCCCCACCTGCACTAATCAAGCCCTCCCAACAACTACCACTGTAAATCCCTTTACTTTATAGTGTTCCTATTGGACACTTTTATGATTATAACTGTCAGTATACTAGCATAACGGCGGCTACCACACTGCTGTTAAACCAGTCGATAGTTTACAAGCAATATTTTTTGCACTGCTTTCTTCCCCCCATTCAAACATCTTTTGTGGTCTTGTCAAGTCGATGCTCACTCTCTTGTGTATATATTGCCCTTTCTATTTATTATATTGTTCGGACTTCATGCACACTGTTATGTATCTGCACTTTGAGTGGTCCTGTGTGCTTTGTTGTGGTATTATTAGTTGTACCAAGGTCCCGAGGAAAGAACATCTAATTCCAGTCTATACGCTATGGCAATTTTGTCAGTAAGCATCAATTAATTCTTGTGTGTGTGTGTGTGTGTGTAAAGGGGGGGTGGGTTGTTCTGGTGTCTATCTCAGCACACATTGGGTGAAGGCAGGGCACACTCTGAACAGCTCACCAGACCATCACAGGGCAAACATATACACACAACCATTCACACTCACACTTACACCTAGGGTGTATTTTGGAACAGCCGATTAGCCTAATGTCCACGTCTTTGGACTGTCAGAGGAAACCAGATAACTCGGAGGAAATTTTTGAAAAAAGTGCCTGGACTGTGTACATTTGTGTGGAATGGTTTCACTCACATAGCCTTGAATGAAGGCGTCATGGTGGTGTAGTGGTTAGCATGTCCACTGCAGCGCAAGAAGCTCCTGGGTTCGAATCCTGGGATTGGCGAGGGTGTTTTTGTGGAGTTTGCATGTTTTCCTTGAGCTGTTCGACTCTCCCCAGAGTTTGCTGTTCCAAATTGCTCCTAGATGTGAATGTGAATCCCTGTGTTGTGTTGGCCCTGCAATGGACTCATGAGCTGTTCAGGGTGTACCCTGCTTTCACTCAGAATCAGCTGAGATGCATACTCCACACAGAAACACCTGAGTTTGGTACCCGAACCCAGGACCTTCTTGCTTTGAGATGGACATGCTAACCCTTACGCCACTCCCATAGCCATTTATATAAATGTAAATTTAGTTTATGATGACAGAAATTATTTGGTTCATATTATTTTGGTTCATACACTTTACTAGGATTTAAAATAATATGAACCTGGACTCCTGGTTTACATCTCATTTAACTGACCGTTATCAGTTTGTAGATGTAAATGGTGATTTCTCTGTACGTGCTAATGTTAAGTTTGGTGTTCCACATGGTTCTGTCCTGGGCCCACTGCTTTTTCTCTATGTATCCTCTCTTTGGGTAATATTATTCTTGAACATGATATTAGCTTTCATTGTTATGCTGATGATACACAGTTATAGTTTTTCAACAAAGCCAGATGATAGACACCAGATCCCTTCAATTTAGCACATTTTGACTGAAATTAGGATATATTTAAATTTTCCGTAACTTTATTTTCTGGATCAATAATCCATTTATCATCTAATCAGACCATGACAATTAATAATACAATATGTTTTATTATATATAAAGTGTACTTTTATCCATGATTTTTGAAAAAATTTCATCAGTATGTCCTTTAATTATCGTTCAGAAATAACATCCAAAATGCGAACTTACACCATATTTCAATTATTTCATGCAAAAGAAACATGTTTTGAAAAGTCTTGTTTTAGTCTCTATGCAATAAATATATTGCTGTGAAAAGCATAATTTGTATTGGATATATATCTCAAGATATAGAAATATTGAAGCTGGCCACATTTTGAGACTATGGACTCGTTTGGAGCAACTAATAACTTGTTCTACAGTCAAGGTATGCTATAAGCAAAGCTCCATCCCCACATATACAAGTTATAGATACTACTATAGTAGTTCAGATACACTGTCTGCCAGTAACAGACACAATCTGACGCCTGAAAGGATTCACTCAATCCTCACAGAATAATCTGCAACAGAAGGACAATTTCTGGATGCATCATTAAGATTGGGTTCATTTTGTATGTTTATTGTTTAATACACACAATCGAACACTACTCTGTACTACAGTCATCCATATGAGTAAATTAGTTAATTTTATTTAAAAATATAGTAAATTATAGATAAGTAGTTAATAACTACTTATCTATAATTTACTATATTGGTAAATAATATTAACTCATTTAGTCCATAGTTTCAAAATGTGGCCAGCTTTAATATTTCTATTTCTTGAGATATATATCCAATACAAATGAGATAATCTGCAGTACCCAGAGGAAACCCACACATGCACAGGGTGAGCATGCAAACTCCACACAGAAATGGCTTCGCTATATGTGGCCCTATTTTATAATCATTTAATGTAAACAGTCATTCATTGATTGGAGTATGAGGGGCAGTGGTAGGGTGCCAGGTTACTGATTTGAAGGTCGGGAGTTCAAACCCCACTATCACCATGTTGTCACTGCTGTCCCCCCAGTGCAGCTAACTGGGTTATCAAAGGCCAGCCATGTCTTTCACTGTCTCTGATGAGAGGCATGTTAAAGAACCATTGCTGAGTTGCCGTCAGCGTGTTTCTTCCCTGCGATGACCTAGAGAGCTGTCCAGGGTGTACTCTGCCCTTGCCCAAAGTCGGCTGAGGTGGGTGCCAGGCTCCCTGTGACTGTAATTAGGATTAAGTGGTTCAGAAAATTAAAGATGAATGAATGATCAAAGTATGACAATACATAAAAAGATGTTAGAGCTCTTTTCAAAATACTGATTATTAAGCAAAAACATTTGTTGCAAAAACGTTCAGCACGTCTGCACTGTCAGACAGTGTGTTTCACTTCTCTATGGCAGCATCAGCTTCCTGTTTGAAGAAACCTACTGCTTACCAAAGTGTGCACTTCTGCATGTGTAAGACTCACTCATGAGCATTTTGTTAGACATGTGGTCACAATAACAGGGCAAGCAAGCTCATAAAAAGGTACTTCACTGGATTCTTTGAGGGTTCATTGGACAGTTTAAAGTGTACCTGTCATGAATTTGTATTACTACCTCTTTAAAACAATGATGTATGACATCAGTGGTTCCTCTAGGCAATGTCAGACCTTGCTTATTGTCAAGTATATGCGAGTGCTGCCACAATACTATTACTACTAGGCATGTGCAATGACATGTTTCCTTCTTCATTGGCTGTTCCAGCCCTGGTAGTGACACGAATTCATTGTTTTGTCCTATTGGCTGAGCTGCATGCAGCAGACACCAGTCTAAAATAACACATTATCGGCTAGTGCTGAGCTGTGTCTCCAGGAAAATGGCAGAGTGCAAATCCTTCAGCTGCACAAACAACAACCACAGAAATCGCAGAAAACATAACATCAGCACAGGACGTACTCATTCATTCATTTTCTGAAGCGCTTAATCCTAATTAGGGTTGCGGGGAGGTTGGCACCCATCTCAGCCGACTCTGGGTGAGGGCAGAGTACACCCTGGACAGCTCACCAGGCCATCGCAGGGCAGAAACGTGCTGACGACAATGCAGCTGACGACTGACGACTTGCCTCACACCAAAGAGAGTGAGAGACATGGCTGGAATTTGAAAACCCAGTTAGCTACACTGGGGGGACTGCAGTGACAAGCCATTGATAGTGGGGCTTGAACCCACAACCTTCAGTAGTCCAGCACCCTACCACCGGGCCACCCCTGTCCCAGGCCATACTCTGAAAATGTTTCCTTTTAGATGCAGTTCATTAGCCTGCGAAGACCACTTCAACCAGAAGTGCTATCTGCATGACCTCCAGTCAGAGCTACTTGGCAAGAAGCCCAAGATTTTATTTCTAAAACCGGACACTGTTCTTATGGAATTCCTTCATAAAAAGTCAAAGAATGATTACACAGGGCCTTGCCAAAAGGAACCAGTAAAAGGTAAGAGCCTTTAGTATGAGGGCAGGTTTGTCACATAAAATGTAGCTGAGTGCTTGTTTACTTGTGCTGAACACCCTGGCCAAACAAGTTCACATCACTTCCAGGGAAAAATGGTTGTTCCGCATTGGTTCACAGTGGCCATGTAGTCATGTATAGCATTGCCACACCAGCACTGGCAATGGAAGGCACAGTGAAGGAGCGCCAACCCTGTAAGTCATGAAAAGAGTTTATTGGGAAGGACCTATAGGAGTGGGGCATTCCTCCTGAGGACGCTCTAGATTAGAATGTGTGGAAAAGAACTCTATGGTCTTTGCGCTACCATGTGCCATCTGACACACCTGTAGTGTAAAAGACATACATATCTGATAAAGCCAGATAGTGAGTGAGTAAAACACTTGGGACTCTGGGAAGCAGTCACAGGGTTCTACAATGAATATTTAACAGGAACAACTCTATAAACACGGTGGCGTAGAGGTTCGCATGTCCGCCTTACAGCAGAAAAGGCCTGAGTTTGAGTCCCAGGCTCAGCAAGGGTGTTTGTGTGGGTTTCCTCTGAGAACTCAGGTTTCCTCTGACATGCGCAGCAGGCTAATTGGCTGTTCAAAATTGCCCCTAGGTGTGAGTGTGAATGGTTGTGTATGTTTCTACCTGCAATGGTCTGATGAGTTGTTCAGGGTGTACCTCGCCTTCGCCTAGAGTTGACTGAGATATCCAGCCTCCCCGCGACCCTGATTAGGATTAAGTGGCAGAATAAATGAACTCTAGAAATATGGTGGCGTAGAGGTTAGCATGTCCGCCTCACACCAAGAAGGTGCTGGGTTCATGTCCCGGGCTCAGCAAGGGTGATTCTGTGTGGCGTATGCATGCTCTCCTTGTGTTTGTGTGGGTTTCTGCTCTTGTTTCCTCCCACAGTCCAAAGATATACACATTAGACTGATTGGCTGTTCCAAATTGCCCCTGGGTGTGGGTGTGTGTATGTTGGCCCTTTGATGGCCTGGCAAGCTGTTCAGTGTGTACCCCGCCTTTGCTGAGTGTCGGCTGAGATAGGTTCAAGCCTCCATGTGACCCTAGTAGGATTGAGCGGTTTGCTAAATGAGTGAGAATAAGTGAGTGAACTGTAAAAGCATTTGTGTAGCAGAACTTGTGGCTCAAATGACATTCTTTTTTAATGATTTACTTCACCCTGCCTTCCTGGGTAATAGTTCCCATTACCTGCATCAGAATTTCAGTAAGCATGCAACAGGCTGAAACATGACCAAGTCCTTCTTAAGAAAAGTTTTGAAACATTCACAATCAGTTCTACAAACAATGAAAATTCCTCTATCTATTATCTGTCACCCATCTATCAAGCTCGAGGGAGAAACTGGAGCCAATCCAAGCTGACTTCGGGAAACAGATGGGAAGAATCCAAAATGTTTGTCTGGACATGTTCAGCATTTTGCTTAGAGGTACTTATTTTTTCCATTTCATTTCATTTTCTGAACGGCTTATTCAGGTTGCTGGGGGGCTGGAGTCCATCTCAGCCGAATCCAGACGATTCTGGCAGAGTACACCTTAAACAGCTTGCCAGAACATTGCAGTGCCAACACACACACACACACACACACACACACACACACACACACAAACGCACATACAAAATAATTCGGTCTCACATTCACACCTAGTACAAATCAAAAATTACCAAAAAGCTTAATGCCTTTAGACTGCAGGAGGAAACTGGAGTACCCAGAGGAAACCCATGCAAGCCCGGAGAGAACACAGTAACTCCACAGATAAACTCCAACGATGAGCCAGTGAACTTCTTGACAAGGTGGACGTGCTAACCACTACACTAACGCAAATATTCTGTGATTATTGTAAGAATTTAGTTATTATTTTAATCCCACAAGGAGAATTATTATCAAAGTGAGCACACGTAAACTGAGCACACATACATTCAGAGCAGTGGGTTGCCACACACTGCAACACCCAGAGAGTAGTTGGGGATTAGGTGCCTTGGAGGAAGGGGAGGTGCTGCTCACTCTCCCAGTGCTACACATTTGTCCTGCTGGTTTGGGAATGGAACCAGCAAACTTTCGGTCCCAAAGCAGCTCCTCTAACCATTAGGCCACGGTTGCCCCCTATCAATTCTAAACCAGGCATAAACATTCAGGACAAGCGCAGAATCTCTATATTACAGTAAGATATGAATAAAGGTGTGTGTGTGTGTGTGTGTGTCCAGGGTGTACCCTTCCCTCGCCCAGAGTTGACTGAGATGGGCTCCAGCCTGCCTCCTAAGCAGCTCAGAAAATACATGAATTTCTACCGGGTGCATTTTTGCACTTAAACCCACCATGTTACAGAGGAGACCATGGCGTATAACTTCGATTTTACTCATTTCTCATGTATTTATCTACAGTGCCTGTGCAGCGGACAACAGCCTGGATGGAACACATGCTGTCGGAAACTTTACTCCAGTTGATCGATGGATGCGATGGTCTGTTAGAATGTGTTTTAATTCGTTCCGCTTTTGAAAGGAAGCTCCAATTCTAATACGTCCTAATATATACTAAAATCATTTGGTAAGTCCAGGTGGTGCAGCCAGTGCTCCCATTCTAGCACCAAGGAATGTGGTGATAATCCACCATGAAACCAAAACCTCACCACTGTGGGGCTCTGCTCGGCTGGAACAGTGACCTCTAGTGGTGAGAATGAATAAGTTATAAACCCAATTATTCTCTCAATGATATAAACGACTTGATCTTGTAGATGATCCAGGGTTCTGGTTCCCTGGACCTCTCACAGGAAATAAAACCGATGGTGACACAATCTCTCTCTCTCTCTCTCTCTCTCTCTCTCTCTCTCTCTCTCTCTCTCTCTCTCTCTCTCTCTC
>JAOUQZ010013543.1:0-15461 GCA_028564935.1 Neosilurus hyrtlii
TACAAAAAAATAAATTAATTAATTTATTCATTATTCATACATGTTTCCTGTTCAGTGTCGGAAGCTGGAGCCAACTCTGGGGTAAAGACAGGGTTCACCCTGAACAGCTTCCAGTCTATTGCAGGGCCCAAATATAAAACATTAAATAAATTTAAGTAAACAACTCACACACACACACACACACACAGACACACACGCACACTTAGAGTGTTAATTTAGGGTAGCCAGCCTACTGGCCTGCATGTTTGTAGAAGTGGGATGTAACCAAATGAAACCCACATGGACACCACTGGAAACCAGTATCCAGGGTAACCAGAGTTCACTATTAAACCTTAGGTCCTGAATCCGCGAGACACCAGTTAAGGCTGCCTCCATTCTATTTCATTTAGAGTCACAAGCATACAGGACTGCTGTATTCACCCTGCAATCATATTACAATCATTCCTCTGTCCTTTACTCCTACCATTTACATGAACTTACAGAATTATACAGCTTCTCTAAATCCATGTCTCTCTTGTCTAGATGTGTCTGCCAGGCACTAAAGGTGGCCTTCAGGTGCTAGAAGTGTCCTCCAGGTACTTGAGATGTCCGCCAGGTACGAGAGGTGTCCACCAGTTAGTAGAGGTGTCCTCCAGGTAGTAGAGGTGTTCACCAGGTACTAGAGGTGTCGTGCAGGTACTAGAGGTGTCCGCCAGGTACTAGAGGTGTCCGCCAGGTACTAGAGGTGTCCTCCAGGTACTAGAAGTGTCCTCCAGGTATGAGAGGTGTCCGCCAGGTTCTAGAAGTGTCCTCCAGGTATTAGAAGTGTCCACCAGGTAGTAGAGGTGTCCTCCAGGTACTAGAGGTGTCCTCCAGGTAGTAGAAGTGTCCGTCAGGTACTAGAGGTGTCCTCCAGGTAGTAGAAGTGTCTGCCAGGTACTAGAGGTGTTTGCCAGGTACTAGAAGTGTCCTCTAGGTACTAGAGGTGTCCTCCAGATGCTAGAGGTGTCCACCAAGTGCTAGAAGTGCCCTTCTATGCTGTCCCTTATTTTTTTTATTGTACATTACTGTTATGAGGATTATTGCATTATCTATTGCAGGACTAACACAGACACAAACAACAATTCGCATTCGAACTCTTTCGACTGTGGGAGGAAACCAGAGTACCCAGAGGAAACCCATCTGGGCATGGGGTCAGGATGCAAACATAGAAAGGACCTTCGCTGAGATTCAAACCCCAAACTTCTCACTCTGAGGAAACGGTGCTAACCACTGAAACACTGTATTATTATTATTATTGTTGTTGTTGTTGTTATTATTACACAGTACATATCCCATGTTCTAGGAAACACATTTCTTTATTGTACCGCTAACCTCATCAGTGCTATGCACTTGTTAGCCTGGATACCCACTAATTTAATTATATTAACACTTATTTTTTTTTGAGCTGGTTTACATTGTAATGAGCACACCCGAAGCTTATCCCCTGACTTGGTTCCATTGTATGTGTCAGATTACATAAAAAGCTCGGATATATCCCTGCTGCTGATGCTTGTGTTGCATCACTGTTACTTTTACCAAACAAAGCGCTATGTATCGCTATCTATGCTGCATACAGATGCCTTGACTCCTTTGTGAAAATTTCTTACAGTGCTTGTAGCACACATTGTAATATATTTTCTTTTTCTGTTACTAGTACAGGAGCAGTCTTCTCAATTTGCAGATTTTGACTCCCCTGTGAAGAATCTAATTAACCTGCCTCATGAGTGCTCTCAGAAAGAAGCAAGCCATCTAGAACGTGTCCATCATGCTAGTGTGTGGGGAATATCATCATGATTGCCAGTGTGATTGGGTCAAGTCACAACCTGCAGATCACTTTCTGGGGAGAATGCCTGGGCTGATGACAACAGCAGCATCGGTAATCCTTAGGCTTGCTCGAGAAGTGTCAACCTCCAGGAAGTCAGTCTCAAATACCACTGACAGAAAAATGTCCTTGTCTCAGTAAAGGAAGACAAATGTCAGTGCAGGATGGGTTTTTTTAGCAGAGGGTGGTGTGTTCCCTACTGGGGACTGATAACCACCAGAGATGCTTATTTGACAGGCTGGGTAATGTCTGATGCCACAGGGCCTCGGTAGGTGGTTGTCCCTCTCCGGTGTCAAGTACACCAAACAGCTAGAGTTAATCTGGGTGCTGGAGTTAATTGGGGTGGAATGGGGGGATTTTGGGCGTTATTACGGATCCTCACTTCTCACCATGTTATGATCCATTAAGGCAACATGAGGGTTGGTGGCTTTCTTTGGCTGGATCCTAATGAGACTCAAAGACCGCTGTATACAAAGAAGTGGCCTTGCATGACTGTGAAGGCTAAACTACTGTGAAGCATTCATTCATTTACACATTCATTCATTCATTTGCTCACTCTCTCACTCATTTGCCAGCTTGCTTAATCTTTACCTTATTTAACCCAATGTACATTTTTGGACTATGGGAGAAAACCGGAGTCCCCGGAGGAAGCAATGCTCAGCCGATACTGGGCCGTCACTGGGCGAAAGTGAGGTACATCCTGAACAGCTCGCCTGGCCATTGCAGGGCCAACACACACAACCATTCACACTCACTCTCATTCCTAGGGGTGATTCAGAACAGCTAGCCAGCATACTGTGCATGTTTTTGGACTGTGGGAGGAAACCAGGGTACCCGAAGGAAACCTTGAGGAGAACATGCAAAGACAGAAATGTCCAAGCTCGGGAACCGAACTCACAACATTCTTGCAGTGAGGCGGCATGCTAACCACCGCACCACCATGCCACCTGTTTTTATTACTATTATTATTGATAATGAAAGTGGTTATTGATCGTAAAAAAACTGTCTGTAGTGGTTAGCATGTGTGCCTCATGTCAAGAAGGTCCTGGGTATGAGTCCCAGGCTCAATGAGGGATTTTCTGTGTGGCGTTTGCATGCTTTCACTTTCTATCTGTGCTAGCGTAGGTTTCCTCCCACAGTTCAAAAACATGCATGTTTGGCTAAGTGGCTGTCCCAGCTTGCCCCTAGGTGTGGATGTGAGTGTGAATAGTTGTGTGTGTTTTGGCTCAAGTTCTGCAATGGTCTAGCAAGTTGTCCAGAGTGTTCTCCGCCTTCGCTCAGTGTCGGCTGAGATAGGCTCCCACCTCCCAGCGACCCCAGTAGGAATAGGCACTTCGGCAAATGAATAAATTAATGAATTGATACCGTAACCATGAACACCTCATTACTCAATTAAAAAAAAAGGCAGTGGAGTGGTAATGGCTCAGTGAATAACTTTCAGGTTTCACTATTGGACCTATTATCAAAGCCGCCTAATTGTCTGCTCCATTGTCTACAACACATAGGATCAATCAACCAATTAGAGTCATGCAGCTGCTTTTATTTCCTATAAAAGGTACTGACCAATTTTTCCAGCAGAGGTCGCACTCAAAGTACTGGCTGCTGTCATGACAACAGAGTGCACTACAGTACAGCCTACTAACCCATTTGCTCTCACACAGTCATGTATTCTTTGGCATTTATCAGTGAACTTTTTTACACTTGGATTGTTGCTTTTTATGACCTTCTATTGTTTTTCTAGCCTTTGCCCATGGTCTCACCCATTCCACCCCCACCCCTTTTAGCACGTCTATCTGGTTGAATTCATAAGACCTTTCAGACCTTGCACTTTAGATTTTGCCTCAGATTTTCCTTTGCTTGACTTCCATATACATCAGCCATGGTGATGACATTCATCAACATGTTGTCTACATTGTATTTAGGTAATTCAGCTCTCCGCAACTTTCTCTGTGACAGCTGCACAGTTGCTGTTGATCTGATGATTACAGTCCGGTCAAATAATACTGTAAGGTGCAAATGTGCATTAGAAGAACTTTTTTTTTTGCTTGTTTGTTTGTTTACAAAAAGGTCACCTTTGGAACACTGCAACGGCTTTGAATTTGATAGAAAAGAAAAGACACGACAGCCAGGCCCACCCAGTATTTCTTCAAGTGAATTGACTGGTTGAGAAGAAGAAAAATATATTTATAATATATATATATATATATATATATATATATATATATATATATATATATATATACAAACTCATGATGTCTCATTTGACAAGAAGTACACTCAAGAGGGCACATGTACCATTATTACACACCCTAGGGAATTAAATCTGGAGCACAGGTTTATTTGGAACCTTAAAACAAGTCACTGGAGAAAGGGGAAAACAC
This sequence comes from Neosilurus hyrtlii, assembly GCA_028564935.1. Lineage (NCBI taxonomy): Eukaryota > Metazoa > Chordata > Actinopteri > Siluriformes > Plotosidae > Neosilurus > Neosilurus hyrtlii. Next base: position 4,225 of record JAOUQZ010013543.1, read on the forward strand.
ACAGCAATACTTTTAAATGCAAAAACAAACATAATATTCCACTGGGCAGCATATGTAAATCTCTCTCTTTGACAAAACTGGGCTAGATGAGCTTGGATAGGAACTAGCTAAAAGTTCATGGCACCCATTCATGTCAAAGCAAGATTTTGCTGAGGGAATTACCGGACGAAAATCATTATTTAGAGGAAAAAATAGTTTAACATCCTGCATGGAATTGTAAAGAGAGGCCTTAAGGGGCTCCAGCACAAGGATCTCACTGTTTAAAAAGTATAGACCATCGCTACCACGGAGTAGCAATCCCTGCAGGAGGAGATTCACCAGAGTAGACACTTGAAATATATTTGACAATGAGTTGATCTGGCCTCACTGAAGCGCTCCATCTGTGAGACTTGCCAAACCTTCCTAAGTTCTGAAAAAAACTTCTGGGTGCAGACTGTCTCAGGCATATGTGCTGCCTAAACAGTGCATCTGTTCTACTATGGTGCCATCCCAGAAACTAATATTGGCCAACCATGACTTGGTGAAGCTGTGGAACTTTGACATGAAATTATGAAAAGCTGGTGTTGTAGTCGTTAGGGTTTGAGGCTCATGACCGAGAGGTTGTTGGTTCGAATCCCCATTAGACTCAAACCATGCTAAGACCCCGGGGCAAGGTCTTAACCACAAGTGTGGAGGAGTGGAACTCCTAGTTGCTTCATGCTACAGAAACCGTGATAAGCTCAGGCTCTGATGAGCCACAAGGCGCAGGTGTAAAAGCCTAACAGGCTTTACCTTATCTCCATAAGAAAAGCAAAGGACCTTGTGGCAATGTGATCCTTTCATATGTGGCAGTTTCTCAGAACAGGAGGGTTTGCAGACTGTGTTCATTTTCAGTACTGGCACATTTAACTTTATCATATTACAATTTCATAGGAGAGTGGCACTGTGGCATAGTGGTTAGCATGTCTGGCTCACATCAAGAAGGTTATGGGTCCAACTCCCGAGCATGGGCATCTCTTTGTGGAGTTTGCATGTTCTCCCTGTGCTTGCGAGGGATTCCTTCAGGTACTACGGTTTCTTCCCACAGTCCAAAGACATGCACTCTAGGCCTGTTGGCTGTTCCAAATTGCACCTAGGTGTGAGCGTGAATGGGTGTGTGAATGGATGAGTGTGCTGTTGAGGGTGTACCCCACCTTCGCCCAGTCTCAGTTGAGATAGGTCCTCCCAAGTAGGCTTAAATCAAAATAAATGAGTGAGAGTGAGAATTTGCATGGGGTTATTGTAATGGTAGACATGGTGTTAGACATACCCAGCATGCAAATCACATGTGCTTCCTATATCTTTGTGTTGTTACATACAAGGCACATACCTACTATGTTTACATTTACATTTAGCAGACACTCTTATCCAGAGCGACCTACCGAAGTGCTTTAAAGTCATTATCAGTGAAAATATTCTTATACTGGTTCGTCAGGACACAGACTAAGCATACCATCAGTCAAGAACTCAGTGGACAGGTGTTGTGTGCAGTTTTTTTTTTTTTTGGTGTGTGTGCGTGTATAAAAAAATATAAGTACCGCCGAAAATGGTAGGTTTTCAGCCGTGGAACAACTGAAACAGCCTTTGTTCCTACTACGTACCTACTATGACAACAAAATTGTAACAATGTTTGTGATGTAACAATGATGTCATACTGAGGCTTACTATGAAAAGGCCTACTACATGTGCTGCAAGTTGATAACTATATAAGTGCGAAGACCACTACTCTCCGGCAGAAGAATTAACCTGCACTGACCCACCTAGCGCAACACGAACAATAACAACTTTGTTGACGAGACTGGGCGAACAAACGGACATCACGAGCAGTCTTCATGTACAATCTCTGCCTGTCTCTGTAACTCAACGTTGTGTGCCTACTCATGAGCCCAATACCCAGGTATCTTTAATAAATTGTCAATCACTTCTTTGCTTGACCTCGTGCATTCCGAATATTGCGGAAGATCTCGCCCGCACTCGTCACTGTGTCCTTTTATGCTTACAAATGTGAGCTTCCTAAAGCAAATTAAAGAAAATGTATTCCTTGTCTTTCTTAGGCAATGCATTTGGTATGTAATCTGTAATATTGTTGAGTCTGTTAATCACATCATGCTCCATGTGTAATGATGCATCAACTGCCTGATTTTAATTTGCATTGAACATCCAGCCCTTGACTGGCCATCTGGTATTTCTTTCCCAGTGGGGACCTAGCATGTTTGGGGTCATTTTCTGAACAAGTTTTACTTGTGACCATATTCTGTTAAGAATAATTAAACATTACTATTATTTTGGATAAAGGACCTAACCGTGTTTCCCATGTGGATATAAAAATCACTGCCTTCACAACCTGTGTTGGCTGTTTCCCTCAACATAAAATGTGCAATTAACTAATTAGTTTAGATATGAGGGCGGTATGGTGGAGTAGTGGTTAGTACACCTCCCTCACTGCTAAGCCGCATGCTTAGCAATGGCGTTTCTTTGTGGAGTCTGCATGTTCTCCTTATGCATGCATGGGTTTCCTCTGGGTGCTCCGGTTTCTTCCCACAGTCGAAAAACATGCACATTAAGATGCATGCATGATGCTGATCATGATCCCAATTTAAGCCGATCATATTCCGATGTCAGCTGATTTCGTTCCACTATGTACCAATGGTCTCTGATATATAGTGATCTGTTCTGATGTTATTCTGATGTTATTCTGATATTATTAAGATCTTTACTCATGTCACTCTAATGTGTAACGATGTTCTCCTGATGAAACATTGTTCCCAATGTTTTCTAAATTTTGGACTAATGTTACATTGATCATTACCAATATGTACCGATGTTCCCAGATGTATACAGATGGGTACCGATGTCACTCCGATTTTTAACTAGCTTTCCTCTGATGTACCCGGAACACAAGGCACCAAATTTTTAAGCGCCTCCAAAATATCACTCTTTCCTAAAGTTTTTTTCTTCAATGTCCTCCAATGCTATGTATACCAAGGTGTACCAATGTTCTCTGATTTCCTCCAATGTAACATTGGAATATGACCAAGCAAATAGGCTCATGATCAGTATCGTGAGCACACCTTTAGGCTAATTGGATATTCCTAAATTGCCCCCTTTTTAAATACAAATAAGCAATTAGGGGTTAAGGGCCTTCCTCAAGTGTCAAACAGTAGCAGCTAGGTAGTACTAGGGCTTGACCAGTCCAGTCTGGACCTGGAATGATCTTGCTACATGTTCAGGGTATATCCCAGCTTCTCCTGGAGTCAGCTGGGGTAGGCTCCAGTTTTTAAAGTATAAAGTGTTTTGGAAAATAAAATAAAATGCAGATTTGTTGAATCACTACATGGGAGTTCCTATATACATTATGTAGCATTACACTGGAGGAGTTAAAAATGGAGGAAATGGAACTTCTTGTTGTTCAGGAATCAGGAAATGGCACCACAGCTGCATAACCACATAAGAAACCCTAAAAATGCACACCAGGCGTTGTATATTTAAACAAATTACTAATTGTACCAACAGAGCTTGCATGTTTACAAAGGAAACCGTTGACATTGGGGTCGCAGTAGCTACTAGCTACTATCTCTTCTGTCTTCTCTCTTTTACTTAGAATCGGTTATTATACTGTCATTTTTTTTAATGATATAGTGTCTTAGACTATCAGCATTCTGGCAGCAGCATTCCAGACAAATGACTTAGTCAAGATAACAGCCAAAAATACAAGTTGCAGAGGAGTTTGTGCTGCTCTGGAGATATTACTGACCTGGTTGATAAATCTGTCTTCCTCAGAAATCCCTCCATAATGATGTCTCGATATGAATTTGCACTGGAGTGTCTGGCTTCCTGTACTTTGGCATGTTGATGATGAGTGGAAATTTTGGAGCATATTTGTTCTGTATGCCACATTTGCCTTACAGCAAGACGGTCCTAGGTTCGAGTCCTAGACTTGGCAAGGGCATTTTAGTGTGACTAATTGCTCAGTCACTCATTTACTGAACTGCTTAATCGTACTATTAGGGTTGTGGAAAGGCCATAGCCCACCTCAGCCTTCACTGGGCAAAGGCGGGATACACCCTGAACGGCTCACCAGACCATGGCCGGACCAACACACACACAACCATTGACACTTATATCAACACCTAGGGGAAATCTGGAGCAGCCAATTAGCCTAATGTCCATGTCTTTGGACTGTAGGAGGAAAACCACACACCCATGGAAGAACATGCAAATTACACACAGAAACACCCAGGATTCAAACCCAGGACAATCTTGCTGTGAGGCGGATATGCTGACCATTACTCCACCGTTTTGCTTACATAAGACTAACTGGATGTTCTGAATTGCTTATAGGTGTGAGTGAGAATGGTTGTGTGTTTATGCTGATGAGCTGTTCAGGGTGCACCCTGTCTTCACCCCTTGTAAGGCTGAGATCCAGCCTCCCCAAAACCCTAGTGAGTAGCAAATGAGTGAGTGTTCTATCCGCTCCATTCCCGAAAACAAATAGCCAGTATTATGAAACAGCTATGCCTTTAACTGAACTTGACTGCATAATACTCTGACCAGATGCCAGAACACCAGATACAAAGGAGTAATGAAACAGAAAGCCCTTCACTCTTAAAAATCTAAAACATTTATTTATTCACAAGGCTGTACTCATGTGAACTGGTGTTTTTACAAACTTAAGCTGAACTAGTAATGGATATACATGTACAACGAGCTCCCCAAGACCTGATATCAACAGTCAGCCTCTTCCCCACTGCTTTGTGGATTAGTATGGTGAGGTAAATGCTAAGGAAAAACAGTGTAACACATGCAATCTGTAATGAATTCAAGCTGTTCACAGCCCTGAACACAAAGGGATATGAAAGTTCTATCCTAAAACAACACGCAGCATAACATGATACAAGTATCCACGACTGCAAGTGTTTCTTCATGGTTTCCCCATTGTTTCTCTTTTAAGAGTTTAACAGGTTTAACAGGAGAAGCAGATTAGGACAAGAATAGGCCAGAGAAACACTACAGGGTTATTTATGGTCATGAGCTGAGAGGGGAAAATAAGGGTTATTCTGTCCAGCAGCCAAGAAATGATACAGCACACAGTGAAGTGTCAACATAGTTTCTCCTACAAGAAGATAGTAATTTTGTTTAATTGTCCTCAGGGAAACACTTTACCAAATTGCAAATGCAAACAGAACTGCTTAATCCTACTAGGGTCACGGGGAGGCTGGTGTCTATCTCAGCCGACACTGGGCGAAGGTGGGGTACACCCTGAACACCTTGCCAGAGCATTGCAGGGCAAAACACAACCATTCACGCTGACACCCAAACCTAGGCGCAATCTGAAACAACCAGTTAGTTGTTGGACTACATGCAAACTTTACACAGAAATGGCCAAGGTGGAACGACAACATATTCGTGTGTGCAACTGTTTTCTTTTTGACCAGGCAGTATATATCCCTGTAAGTATGACTACAGTCCAAGTTTCTGTTACATAAGTGAAGCTAAATAGTTTGCCATGGCCTCCAATTATGATGTTAATATGTTAGCCATTCAATGGGATTTTGCATTATAGGTTAGCATTAAACTAGCAGGATATATGCTACTTATTTTCTATTTTGTTCTGATGGTCAAATTGGTTATAATTTTAAGTTATGAAACCTTAGAATTTAACATATAAATAATGGGAGTGTAAATTTATGTTTTAATGTGTCTATTCTTGTGTTTGCAGTTTTACAGTACTGGTACCTTCATTAGAGAGTCAAAAATATCCCAAATATAGCTGCAAGCCTCTGCCTCTCTTTTTGAAGATCAGCCAAGCTGAACAGCAGGAGGGCAGGTAATGAGAAAGTTTTACCTGTATAACAAAGAGTACCGTGTTCAGTGAAGAATGCCAGGTGTATATAAACACAAACTGTGGATCCTGCGTATGGTACATTTGCTATAATAACTAATCCTTAATTTCCCGCTCCCCTCCAGTTTTTAGTGCCGGTACACAGAACACTTTTAGTGATAATCTGCTTGACTGTTGTAAATTAATCTAATTCTATTTCAGTATGGATCATAAATTGCCCTTATTTAAAGTGTTGGGCAACATAAAAAAAACTGCATGGTAGGTTTCAGGTGATAAAAAAAAGACTAGTGTAATGACTATATATATATATATATATATATATATATAAATGACCAGGTTCATGGTTATATTTAGTGCAAGACCACATCGTTATATTTGTATAGTTGTGGCACTTCAATTTATTTTTGCCATTTCTTCTTTTTTAGTACATGCAACACAGGGTTAAGCTGCTCCTAAACAGCTGGCTAGACCATTGCAGGGCTAACACATACACAACCATTCACACTTACATCCACACCCAGGGGGAATTTGGAACACCCTATTAGCCTAACGTGCATGTTTTTGGACTGTGGGAGGAAACCCGGAGTACCCAGAGGAAACCCACACAAGCACACAGAAAACATGAAACTCCACACTAAAAAGCCTGGGACTAGAAACCCAGGACCCACTGCACTGCCTAATACTGTCATGCATGCTACAGTATAATGTCCTGAGCATTTATCTTGTATTGTTCCTTATTTTGGTTTTTTATCCCATTTTTTTGCTTGACACAATCTTTACTCGCTGTCTTTGATAATGTTATCTTAGTGTATGACCTTTCACTTGTTTGTTTAACCTTGATAAATGTTTCTTGTTTCATGTGTGCTGGACCAGCACCTGTTGTACTTACCCCAAAATGATTTATATCTTGATTTCTCAGTTTCCTTGTTGAATCATCTATAATGGTTGAACTAACTTTAGCATCAGGGCACTGAACTTGAAACTACTCACTCAGTTTTATCCTACTGAGATTGCTGGCTCTTTTAATTAAACTGCACTCTGTACAATAACATTTTCCTCAAAACACGGAAAATATTTAAAGTGCTGATTAAAAACATGACATTATTCATTCATTCATTCATTCATCTTCTGAACCGCTTATTCCTACTTAGGGTGGCGGGGTAATTTTTTTTTTTTCCTTTATAGGTTCAGCACAGTTCACTTTTGTGAAAGCAGAAACTTCCCCAAAAACTATTAGGAAAGAATTTGCTACATTTCTCACCACAGTAAATAATATCTGATGATATTATTTACTGTGATGATAATGATAATATGAGATAAAACCTCATCTCATCTCATCTCATGCCTATTTCAGCCAACACTGGGCGAAGGCGGGGTACACCCTGAACAGTTCGCCAGACGATTGCAGGGCAACACACACACACACACACACAATGATTCACACTCATGTCCACACCCAGGCTCAATCTGGAATAGTCAGTTAGCCTAATGTGCATGTCTTAGGACTGTGGGAGGAAACCGGAAGACCCGGAGGAAACCCATACAGGCACAGGCCGCCCTAAATAATAACAACAACTATAATGATAACAATAATGATAATAATAATAATATGCTGCCTGAATGGTACACAACTGTACGAGAAACCAGAAACTGGCCTGAAACTTCAGCTTTACTTCACATTTGCATCCTTCTACAATTTCACTCTCATGTGAATGTGAAAAAAGTGTCTACACCATGTATTTGAATAAACCCGTGCACTCTAAAACTGGATTTTAGGGACAGATGAGATGATATTCACATTTTCACTGGTGATTTCCTCTATACGCCCCCTCCCCTCCAGTATACACCAGAAGGTTCAACCTGTTAATGTGAAAAAAATATAGCGTCCCCAGTTGTTTCTTTTGAAATTTTAATAGCTATATTAGCTTATAAGTCAACAAGTAGATGCTCAAAAGCTGGTTAAGCCTGAAACCCTGCATTTAGCACCCAAGGAGAGAAAATGAATTGCATATTTGCATGAAACCATGTATAGACAGGAAGTATCCTCAGGAAATAAAAAAGATCACTGGTTGTAAAATCCCTGATACATGCACACTTGTATCTGCTTTATAATAAATGACTTCCGGATTAAATAAGCAGTCATCAATTCTGGAGAAAGACGTGGATAATTGAGCATTCCAGCCAATCAAATACATACCGCCCATATTCCTTCAGAAGCTCCACCTCCAAAGAAATACACATTGGGTGCTTCACAAAACCCTTCGACTGCACCCTCCTTTCCTTTACTTGCATATTATACTGTGCTGTTAGACTGAGGAAACATGGAGAGGAGCAAGGAAACAATGTGAGAAGCTTGGAAATTTGAGAGAAATGAGACGTCATTTCCTCTGGAGTGTCACATGGATCAACATCTGCTGCTGTTAACGGCTGACCTGCAAAAATGGTGGAACAGAAGAACTGTTCAAGCAAAGAGTGAGTAAAGGAGAAACAAGTGTTTTGAGAAGCAAGCATTGCCATAATGACGCCCTCATCTCCCTTCCAGCCAATCAGCAATAGGGTGACTTTGTGCTGCACGTAAGCACAGATGCCGCCTGTTCCTGACTGGCTGGAATAGTGTTGAATCGCTCACATTAGGACTCTTTCTTTTCCCCTTATCCACAGCCAGATTTTTTCCATTATGCTCACAGAACACACAGCTCGCAGTCCGTCTGGAAATAATAACTACATATGCCAGAAATAACTGTATTGGACTACAGAGGATTTGAATATGTTTTCTCTCTATGGAAACACCCTATTGTTTTCCCATTGTTTTTGCTGAAGATACCATACCTCTATCTGTTAAAGTTTAAACTTCGCTGGGTTCACGATGAGACCCACCCTCAAGGACTTTGACATGACCCCCATGCCCTGCCCCCATCAGGCCTGGCACATCAAAAGTCAGAATATAGATGTTGCATAAAGATAAAAGCCAAATGGGATGGGCAGAGCCTTTTTTTTTTGGACTTTGGTGGTAAGGGTATCTGCCAACACAAGAATCCATTGAATCCTGGGAAGACTTATTTATTGTATTTGTGTATCCTCCACGGCTGAAGTTGATTACGGGAGTCGTGCTACTGGTATAATACCAGCTACAAACACATATCTATAGATACATCTATCTCTATTAGCTACCTTAAGGCGGTAAATCTAAATCTATAAATTATTACATGCTGTTTTATCAGTTTGTGGTGGAGCCTAAAAGCTATATTCAGAATAATTGTTCGTTTATCTCTCAATCTTGTACACAGACAGATGCTCCAACCGTCAGAGTTTCCTGAGTGCTTTACCAGACACACCAAGAATTCTGTCCCTGTTTAGTAGCTTTGTACATCAAGAAAACTCAGGTTATTCTTTTAGAGATTAAAGTGTATATTATGTACATATACCATCGACAAACTCATCTGAAATTAATACATACAGGAATTATACAGAAATAAACCCAATGTTCAAGTCTGTCCTTCAGTGAAGAGGGTACAGGAAATGAGTATAACAGTAGTAGTAAATAATAGTTTTCTCTTTCTCAATTCAGAGCCATTTGTGCAGCTTGCATAAATGGATTAAGAATTTGAGAGTGACCTGGTGATCTGCTTCGGTATTCTTTAAACAATTTAAAGATAAAGAAGAAGAAGAGGATGAAGAAGAGGAGGAGGATGAAGAACATAAAGAAGAGGAGGAGGAAAAAAAAAGAAGAGGAGGAGGAAAAAGAAGAAGAGGAGGAAGAGGAAGAAAAGGAGGAAGAAGAGAAGGAGAAAGGAGAAGAGGAGAAAAAGAAAGAGGAGGAAGAAAAAGAAGAAGAAGAGAAAAAGAAGAAGAGGAGGAGGAAGAAGATAAGGAGGAGGAGAAGGAAAAAGAAGAGGAGGAGGAGTAGGAAGGAGAAGAGGAGAAAGAGGAGGAGGAAAAAGAAGAAGAGGGGGAGAAGGAGGAAGAAGAAGAAGGTGAGGAGGAGGAAGGAGAAGATAATGATGATGAGGAGGAAGAAGAAGAGGAAGAAGAAGACGAAGAAGAAGAATGAAAAAGAGGAAGAAGGGGAGGAGGAGGAACAAGAAGAAGAAGAAGAAGAGGAGGAGGAGGAAGAGAAAGAATTGGAGAAAAAAGGAGGAAGATGAGGAAGAAGAGGATGAGAAGGAGGAAGAGGAGGAAGCAGAAGAAGAACAAGACTAAAGCACTACAACTCATTATTTTTTATTATTCCTTCTCAAGACACCCCTCCCCCCAAAACACCAGCAAAAGGGCTATAAATACCTTATAAAATGTTCCTTGTTCCTTTGACTGCACATCCAAACAAACCACTAAATGAGTTAAATGCTTTCCATGCCTTAAGAGACATAATATACAGATCACTCAGGCACTTTTCATTAAAATTTAAATTTTATTAAGATTTCAAACATGTCGAATACATAACCTCAAGGTAACATGTTCAAATATGTCAAAAAGGCCTTAAGCATGCATTAAACTGATTATTCATGATTGTTCATTAAATTCTGCCCAATAATTGTCCATTGGTTATCAAGCAGGCTCAAATATATCAAGTGCTATTTGTTTGAATAGCAAATGTCAAGTTGTCGGAAGGGTATATATTTTAATATTAGTGCTAAGTCTGGCCCTGGGTAGCAATAGTACAGAGATTAGCAAGAAAAACAAACATTAGTAATTTTATATTAATTCAACCCTTCAACAATCACTCTGGAAAAGGGAAAAGAGGCAGTAAATTTAAGTATTCTTACTGGTCTGGTGAGCTGTTCAGGATGTGCCCCATTTTTTTGTTTTGTTTTTTTGCCCAGTTTCAGTTGTGATGGGCCCCTGCCTCCCCACCACCTGAATGGGTTCATGCGGTTCAGCAAAGGAGTGAGAGAGTGCGTAATATTCTTACCTCCTGTTTCATTGCATCAGGAAGTGAAATAGGCCAAACGCGAAAATAAAGTGCGATAGAATTACTTTATCAGAATCAGAATACTTTATTGACCCTGGAGGAAATCGTGTGCACACAGTTGCTCCATACCAAGTAAAAAAAAAGATAAGATAAAGATAAAAGTCTCGATAAGAATATTACAAATATATTCCTGTTCTATATATTCCTATCTTTATTTTATGACATTTTATGACATTTCCCTATTTGGTATGGTGCAACTTTGTGCACACAATTACACAATAAAGTATTCTGATGAATCTCACTTTATTTTCCCGTTTGGCCTATTTCAATTCCTGATGCAATGAAACAAAAGGTGAGAATATTACACACTCTCTCACTATATACATATATATATATATATATATATATATATATATATATATGTATATAGCTTTATTTGTCATTCACATATACAGGTGTATACTACGG
>JAOUQZ010013553.1:0-15460 GCA_028564935.1 Neosilurus hyrtlii
CACACACACACACACACACACACACACACACACACACACACACACACACACACACACACACACACACAATATCTCTAAAATTATTGCCTTTCCATTCTTCCATACAGAGCATTAAATATTCTTTACTTTTTTTTAGTAGTAGTCACATTATTAGGTTTCATTGCCATTCTTCTTCTTTCTATTTTTCAATTTCTTCTAAAGTGATGTATTTCTGAATTATGGTGAGCAATAAACAACACTTTACTTTGCTGTGATAGGAGCACATTTCCATTATTCTCAAATAAGGAGCAGAGAAAATGACCACATTTAGAAATAAAACAAATTTCGAACATCATTTCAAAATCAAGGCTAAGTCTATATGCCATTACCTGCTCCTACAACCATCTAAGACATTTAATCCAACAAATAAAGAGCTTCTGGAGTAGTGCTGATTACCCAATGTGGCATAATTTAAGGAACCTTGTTAAATGGTTATTGAAAGACGACAGAGATAATGATTTCATACCAATACCAGATGAAAATAGTTGTGAGTGTAAGGGCATGCTATTTAATCCTGCTATACATGTTAACTCTGGCCTCATATCTTTAATGCTTTCTGGATTGTGCATATTTTCCCCTTGAAATCCACTTGCAATCCATGAATGGATTTTTATATGTTATATATGTGGCAGCTATAGCCTAATGATTAGAGAAGTGGGTTTGGGACCAAAAAGGTTGCTGGTTCGATTCCTGAACCAGCAGGAAAAATGTGTGGCAGTGAGGGAGTGAGCAGCACATTCTCCTGCTCCACCTTCATGGCTGAAGTGCCCTTGATCAAGGCACCTAAACCCCAACTGCTCTCCAGGCGCTGCAGTATGTGGCAGCCCACCCTTCCGAGTGTGTGTGTGCTCACTTTGGATGGGTTAAAGGCAGAAGCCAAATTTCCTTGTGGGATTAATACAGTATATCAAAAATTTTAAGAAGTATCCTTTTCACATTCATGAAGAAAGGATTCAACAACAAATCCATCAGTTTATAAACCAATTAGCACTAAGTTACATGAGGAATGGCTGCAACTCGAGTGCCAAAAACCAACATACATCTTTAAATTTAAAAACATTTACCTGGGCATGGTAATCAGGAAATACTCTGCAGATTCGACATGACTAGAACAACCATTAAGTCCCTGGCTCAACTTTGGAAAGATCACACACCCTTAGTAAATGTCTGGCCTATAGTTACATAAGGCACAGAAAGTACAGAAAGACATTCAACAGATTTGGACAATTTTGTAAACAAGCTTCCACGATTGCTGACCCTCAACCATGAGGATGGCATCAGGTAAGGCAAAGCAAAGTATATTTTAGTGGTGATAACGAGACAAACCTATGGAACCAAGGGGAATAAACATCCTCCAATTTGTCAGAAAATTGTATTTTTATTTAAGCATGTTGTTCTCAACATCACTTTTTATATAATGTCTTACTTGGGATAATACTTGGATCATTTTTTCTTCATCAAACTCCGCAGGCCTTCTTAGTTCCAAAGTGGCTCTCTGCTCTTGCTCATCTAGGTTTGCCAAGATATTCCCAAGGAGAACATTTATTATAGGGCTCTAAGATGAGTAAATCAAACAATGGTATTGACTCTGATAAGAACCTACCCTTCTCATATTGTAATCTGACCAAGATAAATAAATACTGCCAATATATATTGTTACTTTTTTATTCAGCCGTTTATTTATATTTCAATGACAGAAATTTTAAGCAAGCCAACATTTATTTCACACTGCAGTATTACAAGCTATTAGAACAGGAAAGTCTCTGCAACTCAGCATCTAAGAATTTTGCATTTATACTGACTCAGCACACTTAATGGGAGTGGTGTACGCTGGTATCCATTCAACATCCACCTTATTTCCTTTTTTTTTTTTTTTTTGCCTTGTCCAGCATCACAGCAAGCAGAATGGCAGTCTGGTTGCAGTGTTGTGCTGTACAATTTTGCTTTTCCAAGAAGAGGTTTATGGGTATAAGGCTCCTCTTGATATACTGATTCATTTATTTATTTACTGTTGATTTGTTTTATGGAATCTATGTAATCTTGCTGGACTTGGCTGGAGGGGACAGAAAAAGAAAGAAGACAGCAAACCGAAGCAAAAGGAAAACTTAAAAGAAAAAAAAGGAGACAGAAACATTATAGATATAAAGCAACGACCCTTGAAACCAAACTATCACAAGACAAACTGCTATATCTGTACATAAAAACAACATTAAATTTCTTGTGGCTTTTACAGAAAAAATAGAGCTGACATTAATCAAGAGTTTGTTAAATAATGACTAGAACAAAAAGACATCACAAACATATCATAACATCTATCAAAGTAATGAATACACAGTCACAGAGACAGAAAAAAAGAAGAAAAAAAAGAATAATAAAACAAACAAACAAATAAATAACTAAATAAAAGAGAAAAGAAGGAAGAAAAGAAAAGAATACATAATTATAATAAAAATATTAGTAAAATAAATAAAATTATCAAATAAATAACACACACACACACACACACACATACAAAAAAAATGACAAAAAAAAGCAAAAACCTAATAAACAAACAAATAAATAAATAAAGGACAACATAGTGACCGTGCCAGCATGCAAAACATGTGGAACAAGTGAGTGATCGGCAACAAGTGACGAGCAAGACTGTGCAACTGCGACCACACCTTCACATCGGTCAGAGGCAGACCATGAAGGACCAGGGACCCGGGCCATCAGCAGGAACCTCAGAGCGCGACCCCAAGCCACCTCGCACCAAAGACAACCCCAGGACTACTCAGATGGTGGCAGAGGAACGCCCCAGCCAGAGTCCCACGCGGCGGTGGGGCAGAGGCCCCAGCGAGCCAGGACCGGTCCACCTTATTTCCCTTATTATGATCCTTTTTACTTGTGACTTTCATTATTCAGTAAGAATGTGTATTCTCTGTCCTTGTCCTCATAATAAAAACTTCATACATTCATTTTAACATCTTTCTGCCAAGCAAACCTACCCAAAAATATGGTTTTAGAATTTTAATCAATTCTCAGAATGCCATTTGGATATTGTTACACACACATGCACACACACACAGATGCACATCCTTATGCTGTTGCCATGGAAACTTTGCTCACTGTGCTCTTCCTCTTTCCTTGCCACCCAGATGTCTCACCTTGGCTTTTGTATGTGGAAGCCAGTATATGAAATGACAATCCAGTGGGTTTTAAAGCTCATGTAAAACAATAAGTGGTATAGGCTATTTCCAGTCTGGATTTAAACATGTAGGAGCAAAAAGAACTCAGAGATCTTCTGAAAAAAAAAACATACGTAAAAATGATTTTCCTAATATTACAAATGAGCAGCTTTTAGTTAGGAAACTATTGTATGAAAATAATTTGATTATAGATTGATTGTTGGGTGTGCATCTCAACTCTAGCTTGTAGCTATTTTACTCAGTTTTATTCTTATCTCTAACATTTATGTGACTTTCATCCTGAAATAGTAGAGAAACATAATCATAGAGTTGCAAAATTTGTCTGACTCAGAGTTTGCTGTGAAAAAATAGTGTCTGTCAAATGGCTTAATATAAGGGTTTATGCAAACATGTAGCCTACCCTCCCCCCTTACTCACTGCATTTCGATTTGCATGTAATTTAAATGCATTTGCTTTTGTCAGGCAGTTCTACACTTGTACTCCTGATCGGTCATAAAGTGTTCACACAGTCCTGAGGACAGAGACGTCCTGTTGCCGCAGTGCTACACTATCAAGCACATACTCAGCACGATTCCTATTGAGTTATGTGTGCCACTGTATCTGCAGTAACAACCGTTTTGGTACTAACTGTAACTGATTGAAATGTAAAACATGTCCGTCCTTTACTTTTAATTCAGTAAAGCCTTAATAAATTGCATATTTAATTAGACTGAGACATTTTAAACAGAATCCTGGAACAGCTACAGGCTGCTGAAAAAAAGCCCAATGCCAAAATCTGCATCTCAATTCTAAAATTATGTAGAACAGTCATAAAAAATTAGGACCATTTTAAAAACCTTGTATTTTTGGAAATAATGTCAACAGTAATTTTGCTTTCGATGAAATTTTACCTTATCTGTTTGTCAAGAAAAAAAAATAAAAAATGTAGAATTCCATCAGTCTTAACCATTTTTCCATGTGTAGTGTAGTTTCTAATTTGGGTAATTCCCATATCAAAGTCATTAACTAGTATACAAGATCCCTCTCTGCTTAAGTACTTGTGTCTTCAAACACATACTACCAGAATAAATTTAATCTCAAATCTTAGAAGAAATCTAATTAGTTCCTCCCTTTGAACTGGTTTTGTACACAAATACTTTAAATTTGCCATTATCAAAGCTCTGGTTTGAAAACCTGACCAGGCCAATGTCAAACTTTTCCTTTATCTCCAAGATCCTTAAAAAGGCTTGAACACAACAATTTTTTTTTCTATCTAAATAGGAATAGCAATGAAATGTAGTATTCCAGATGTATGCCTTATCAGAGACAGTGCTGGTTATATTAATAACTGACTTACTACTGGCCTCTCATCAAGGTTGTGTCTCCTTGCTTGGGTTGCTTGACATTGGTGCAGCTTTTGACATCACTACTCATTATTATTAGCCTTATTTAATCAAGATTATTGCAAAGATAACAATTATAAGGACACTACAAAGTACAGAGAAGCTTCTTCCTACTTTTGTAAGCTCTAGATTAAATTATTGTATTGTGATACTTCATGGATGTCCTGCAGGTGCATAATCAAGATTTAGTTAGTTCAGAAAGTAGCTGCAAGTACTAAATGGTCTTGCGCCACAGTACATGTGCAAAGTTCTGGTCTTGTATGATCCACCATCACCTGCTTAAATCAAAAGGTACAGTATGTTTGTTGGTACCTTAAATAGTGAAGGCTAGAGCAGCAACAGAGCCTTTTCTTACAAGTCATGTAACAGCCTTGTGTAGCAGTGTGCGTGACGCAGACACAGTCACAGTGTTTAAGTCTAGACTGAAAACATATATTCTTAATAATAATTCTTAATTAGTAAGGTTTAACCCATTTAAGAGCATTGTTTTAGAAGAGCAGGTAGTAGGCAAATGTAAAATCAGAAGCTTAAGGCAGGCAGGCTGGTAAAATCAAAGCATATAAAAAATTTGAGTCAAAAACGATCAGAAAAGGATCAGGCACTGGGCAAACAAGTGTATCGAAAACAGAATGAAAAAAAAGCTAATGTATGGAGTATACTCAATTGTGATACGTCATTGATGTCGTGAATGAACTTCATGAATGAAAATGCCCTTAAATACTAAGGCTGCAAAATAAGAAATTCAAAGTTACAATATTGTAGGTATTTCATTTATATTAATATACATATAACCATCCTGTATTTGCCTACTTTTCATTGAGATACATTTGAGAACAATATATGGTAACGTTGATAGCTGGTTGCAAAGTAGTCCTAGATTAGGATGGTCTAGACGTATGTTACCAGTATTTATTAGAAATATCACAGAATTGCTCAGCTCTTAGTGCTGATTTATCATCAGTGAATTCATGTTTGCTCATACTATTTTATCCCTGTGCTTTTCATTCTCAAAGAGAAAAACGTAATGCAGTAAAAACAGATTTTCACTTGAAATGTCCATTTGTCTTCAGACTCAGGTATTACAAAGACTGCATCAGTGGTCTAAAATGACTGCATTATAACACTACATGCTATGCATAATATGCTCGGCTATAATATGCATAGACTTGCTTTATTTTTCTTATGACCTATATAATAGAACATTTTATTACTGTGAAATTTCTGCAGTGTTTTGTTACTACAATATACAGTATTTGTTTCTCCAAATTTATTCTGATTAGCTGAGCCCCATTGATTGCTGATTCAATTCTGTCCCAGTTTTCTTCTTATGAGCCATGGAACAACAAGGCTTCTCTCAGTACAAACATTTTTACAATTGCCTTCTTTCTTGCTGATTATTCATGTTGTTTATGGAGATTTATTCTTTTTTATTCCAACACAGGTCTTTGGTACTGTTGTAGATAAAGAAGCTAATTTTATTTGTACTTTTATTTATCTTTAAGTGGTAGTTAATAGGTCACTTGCATTATGTAAGTATTCCTCTCAGACCTTATGCTTGCTTTCACAGATAGGTAAAAAGTTTGACATAAGGACTGCAAATCTGTTACTACTCTCACTTACAGTACATAAAAAATTTAATAATTTGTTAATCTTTATATTCACTCTATCCTGGTCAGAATGATTGTGGTTTTATTCAACAAAAGCAGAATACTGCACCAAGTTTCTAATTCTGAGGCTCGCAGCTGCATGGTCCATGGCTTTAATGCTGAACTTAGGTTACTCTTTGTAATCTTTTTCATCAAGAAGGTTCCTGGACCAGTTTAGAACAGCCAATATGCCACTTCTCAGCCACAAAAAGCTGATTTGAGTGAGGCATCAACACTGGAGGCTGCCATACTGGGACTGATCCAGCAACATTTGTCAGTGCTATGGTGTGACAAATTGCCCCACTGGCATCAGTGTGAGAACTGCTATCATGGCCTTCTCCAAAAAAAAATCCTATGGTGGAGCCACCCTATAAATTACATTTACAGCATTAAGTAGACACTGTTATCCAGTGCGACTTACAGAAGTGCTTTCAAGTCACTATCAGTGAATACATTATTGTACTGATTCATCAGGACAGACTAAGTATACCATCAGTCAAAACTAGGTAAGTAGGTGTTGTGTGAGGGTTTTGTGTGTGTGTGTGTGTGTGTGTGTGTGTAACATAGTGCTAATCCAAGTATTAAAGTAAAAAGACTAATTTTTTGCTTAGTAGGCAAGCATTAGTATTTTGAATCTAATGCAAGCAGCTACAGAAAACCAATGTAGAGATCATTGCAGAGTGATGTGGGAGAACTTGGGAAGGTTAAAAACAAGCCATGTAGCTTCATTTTGGATTAGTTGCAGAGGTCAAATTGCACTCAAAGGCAGACCTGCCAGGAGTAAGTTGCAGTAGTATAGCCTTGAGATGACTAAACAAGTATCTGAGTGGCCTTAGTGGAAAGAAATGGACGAAACCTGTAAATGTTAAAGAGGAGAAATCAACATGATCCAGAAATATTAGTGATATGACAAGAGAA
Organism: Neosilurus hyrtlii; assembly: GCA_028564935.1. Taxonomy (NCBI): domain Eukaryota; kingdom Metazoa; phylum Chordata; class Actinopteri; order Siluriformes; family Plotosidae; genus Neosilurus; species Neosilurus hyrtlii. The sequence goes on from JAOUQZ010013553.1 coordinate 7,174, forward strand.
GGACAGGCGTTTGTCCATGGTTACCCCAGGGCTTCACGCAGTGACTGAAGGAGAGACTGTCTTAGCTGGGATGAACAGCAGTTCAGTCTTGCTGGGATTAAGCAGAGACCTGGGCAAAAATATCCAGACTGTCAATGTTACTTCTGCTCCTCCCAAGTCCTCTATCTAAAACTAGGATCAGAAGTTAGAGTATATCAGCTTTATCTGTAAACATCGTGGTAAAGAATGTGTTTGCTTGTTCAAATATGTTGAAAAGAAAAACAACAATCAACAATTTCCATGAAATTAATGTATCTTTCTCATGACTGTACATTCATAGTTACATACAGTACATTCATACATACAAACAATGTTTCTCCCTTCAATAAACCATTGTGTCTGTGATTTTGCTCACACTGTTCCTCTCTGTGTACACACCTGTCTGTTACAGAACAGGGTTATTTTTAGGATGTCACTGCTTGACATTACAGTGACACTGAACATCAGAGACCTAAAGCCAAATGACGTGTGTGTGTGTGTGTGTGTGTGTGTGTGTGCACACCCTGCCAGATTTGCCCAGCTATTTTTCATAATTTATCCCTTCATCAAATCTTCAGCATTCCAGCACCAGCATGACACCCCATGCCAACCCAGTTCTTCTCTTCATTTTTCTTCATGCATCATCCCTCTGAAGCTTTCATCCCACACATCGTGTGGTCTGACATTTTAAACATGCTTTCTGTATGATGCCTACATTTCCTCACCTTGGGTATCGCATCTCTCCCATACGTGGGTTGTTCGATTTTGTCATGATCCATCTCAATTGTCAGCAGTGTTCCACAACAGACACACTTAATTTAATTACCAGCATGTTTACAGAAGGATTATGCTACTTGCTGCAATCTGTTATATCAACAGCAGTGTATCAGGGGAGCACAAAGATCTGCTTACATTTTTTTCCCTCCTCCAAATTGCATATGTGATTCCTTTGTTTTGTATTGATTCATACTCTGTGAATTACTGGAAATACTACAGTCTTTGGTAAATGCTCACTGACTTGAATCTTATAACTTTCCAAATGAAAATCCTATGCCTCAAAGGATTAACCTTGGTATCACTCCCAGGCTGACCCCTCAGAAGTCATAAAACATTGAGCAGAGAAAATCCTATGGATTTTCCTTTCCTACTTCTATAAGTATACAGTAGCATTTAATCTAAAGTCATATATGTCTGTGTGTCTCTGTGCGTGACCATTCCCACCACTCTAATGTCCATGCTTGTGCTCTGTGTATAGGGAAAAAATAAGTGCTTCAAAGGCAGATGGCAGGATGAGGCACCTACGGGTTGTGCCTTTCCTGATCAAAGATGCAGCAACATGATTGAATATGTCCTCTGAAAAGGTTTCCAGCATTCATCATGTATTTTTTTTTTTGTAACGTTTCCTAAACATCAATAATCTCTTATGTATTACAAGCATGCAGACTTGGAATCTGGATGTGATAGCAAATGCATATTTTGTGCCTAAACATAGAAATGTTACAAGTAATGCTTCAGATTTCTTTATACTTATAATATTATTCATTTCCATATTATTTACCCTTAACTGTAATAAAATATTTGTTGATGATCAAAGCAAGGCTAAACAAGACTTTTAATTTCCTGGATAGGAAGATGAAATTTAGCTATTTGACCCAATCCAGGAAGGCTTAGACTGCATCCACACAGGAAGCGATGTGAGACAAGTGACCATGCAAAAGGCAATGATTCCCAGCATAATCAACGAAGAGAATCAAAATTTTCTCAAGTAGAACGAAGTAAGCGGAGAAGGACTTCAACTGAGCTGAACTTTCACACAATGCTATTACTAATCATGGTTTAAAAAAACAGTTGATTAACAGATACTGCCAAACACAGAGTTCCCCAAAATCTTTTCCTATTCAGTTCCATAGTCCGTGTAAAATAGTCGATTTCGCAATTCAATGCAATGTAATGTCGCTCGTCACATTCTGTGTGGATGTGGCTTTAGGGACCTGTACACATCTATACAAAAACCTGGGAGTTTTACAACACACCGAATACACAGTGTTTAATGGACAAGAACTAACCGTATAATTAAACAATATTCACCAAATATTTGTAAAACCTTTTGCTGCTGATTTTCCCTTCAGTGGGTTTGTATGCTGTTAAAGGATATGTCACATGTGTGTTTTTGTTTTGAATAACTGAGGCTTTCTTCCATTCAAAAATCATGATGAACATAAAAATTGTGCAACCCCCGAAATTAATCTCTCAAGTAGCTTTTAAAAAGTATTCAATAATGTAAACTGTAAACCCTGCAGTTTTTTTAGCTTAAATTAACTAAAGTAGACATAAACCTCTGTATGACTGCACATCTGCCAGTTTATCTATTCATTAAAGACCATTTTTGAATGTTTGGTCCCAGAGAAGCCATGCACTTTTTAGTCACCACAAGACAACATTCTCTGCTAATGAGAATTAAAATGCAGGAAGTGTCGCACTGCTTCCAATTCTACCATCATTAGCAAGGCACAACCTAGGAGGGGAAGAGAACTGAGGAACAAAGACGCTTATTAAGATGAATTAATGTACACCTCACCAGCTTCCAAAGACTTTATGTGTAATATACAAAATATTATAATACAATAATATTCAAAGGTTTACACTTTGCAAAGATAAATGCATAATTTTTATGTTTACCAAGGGGAAATGAATGCAAGTTTCCTAATGCATTAGTTTTTAAAACATTATCATGCTGTGCAGTGAAATAAAATTATTGGCTGCTTTATGGAAAATATAATAAAATACAAAAAAAAATTTATAATAATTTTATATATTATAATCACATATACATGGGGTGAGTGATTAGTTGGGGTGAAATCTCTGAGGATTCAAACTTTTTTAATAATAATTTAATAATTTTAATAAATAATTCTCTCAAGTAGCAAAATTATCAGCACCCTTAAAATTAGATAGGTACCACTAAGAGCATAGAACAAGGTTGTATTGGTATGACATGGGTGTCCATCTTGGACCACTACAATGTGCAGAACATTAAATAGAGATTTTACACAGGTCAAATCAAAGCTTATGTACTCCACAGTCATTTCTGTGTGGACATGTCATTGTCATGTACATAGAAACAAGTGCACAAGGACTCAGGGCAGACAAATCCACAAACCACAGGCAAGGTTGAGGTCAAAGTTAACATGCAGAAAGTAGGGCGATCACCTAACCAGAAAACCAGATTACCCTACTGAAAAATCCAGGTGTGTTTAGCAGTTACCAGCTGTCCTAAACACAGACAAATGCTGGTGCATACTTTCTAAAATCACTGCAATTTACAGCTACTGTAACACTGTAGACAAACATTTGTTAGCCAATTCATTCATTCATTTATTCATTCATTCATTTTCTGAACCGCTTAATCCTAATTAGGGTAGCGGGGAGGCTGGTGCCCATCTCAGCCGACTCTGGGTGAGGGCAGAGTACACCCTGGATAGCTCGCCAGGCCATCACAGGGCAGAAACACGCTGACAGCTATGCAGCCTACTCTTGACGAAAATAAGCAATGGTTCTTTTACATGCCTCCCACCTCTAACCCAGTTAGCTGCACTGGGGGACAGCAGTGAGAACCCGTTGATAGTGGGGCTTAAACCCCCGACCTTGGGATCAGTAATCCAGCACCTTACCACCAGGCCACCAATGCCCCATTCCAGTTTATTCAAGTAATCAGAAAGCTGGAAAATAATTTGATTAAACAGCTCAGGTTTTGGCAGTTTGGAGCTGGTCATCTTCAACTGGACATTTCAGGAGCATTGTCAATAAATGTGTAATTTTCCCCCAATTACATTCATTCACTTTCTGAAGCGCTTAATCCTAATTAGGGCCGCGGGAGGCTGGCACCCATGTCAGCCAACTCTGGGCGAGGGCAGAGTACACCCTGGACAGTTCTTTAGGCCATCACAGGGCAGAAAAACACTGATGGCAAATGCAGCCTACTCTTTACGAACATCAGCAATGGTTCTTTTACATGCCTCTCACCACAGACAGTGAGAGACATGGCCAGCCTTTGATAACCCAGTTAGCTTCACTTGGGGGACAGCAGTGACAACACGGTGATAATGGGGCCGGAACCCCTGATCTTAGGATCAGTAATCCAGCACTCTACCACCTACCCCACAGTTACATAATTTTTCTATAATTTTCCTCAAAATAATTGGTTTGCTGTGTTGCATTAGCAGTGATATTTTAAAAACTACTGTTTATTTTTCAAAGCAGCATTCAGCTGTGGTTTCTGGTCAGAATAAACTGCATGTTCTGCAGGATAGGCAACAATTAAGGAAAATCAAAGAACATGTTAACAAACATAGCACTAACAGGATTGCCGCAACAAACTAACACAACTGAATCCCTTTGTCAAATGTGAGCATCAACAAATGTGAGTCCTTAAGTAGGCCATGTAGTGAGTGCCTGCAGGTGGGAGTCTATAAGTAATTAGAGTAGATAATGGAGCATGGCAGTGTTGTAGAGTTGTAGTCCTGGGTGGCCATGTTTGTAGGCAGAATGGGAGTTGAAGTCAATGCCGGCTTCAGGCGCTGGCATGGCAGTAAATTTAATATTTTATATAATAATTTAAATAAAATACTCTTAACAGATTTTGTCATCATTAAAAATCCCTCTGGATAACATACCTTAAGCTTCCACATTTCTAATAATATTCTTTAAGGGTGTCTGCAATTTGATTTAGAGAAACTGTATTATCTAACAGAGCAAATTCTTATAGGAAACATTCCTTTGTTAAGGCATAAGATAAGTCATTTCTACTATTATATATTTGAAATGTATAAACAATCCATGCAACATAGTACATACACTATGGTCAAAAGTTTGTGTTCAGCTGACTACAGTCCATATATGTTTATGAATATGTCATTCCAAAACAAAATCATTCAGTGTGAGTTAATCCCGTCTTTGAAGTTATAATAAGCTCTACCTTTCAGGGAGGACTTTTCAATAGATTTTGGAGTGTGACTGTGGGAATTTAGTCTCATTCAGCCATAAGAGCTTTACTGAAGTCTGGCATGATGCTGGATACGGAGGCCTGGGGCTTAGTCACGATTCTAATTAATCCAGCACAAAGGTGTTGAGGTCAGGGTTCTGGCCAGCTCACTCATTTCTCCAGCTGCTTGAGTGGGTTTCCTCCCACAGTCCAAAAACATTACACATTAGGTCAAGTGGATACTTTAAATTGGCCATACATGTGAATGTAAAGTGTTAATGGCAATTTATCCCCCAAAGTCAGCAAGGAGGGGCTCCAGAATCCCCTGGCAGATTTAGTTAACTAGTATACTATATCCACCTGCATGTTTTGAGAATGAAAGAAAAAAAAGGTTAAATTCAGCCTCTTCTTTTTACTCTTGTTTTTTTCCCTTTATTTTTATGAGAGTGAATTGCCATTTCTTATTAGTAAACCATATTGTTAATTTTTATTAATTAAAAACTGCATTTAATAGGAATAATGAAATCAAAAGGAAGGTAATAATAAGGCAATATTAAGAATAATATTTTGTACACTTAAGCAAATCAAGATTTGTCTTTCTGGTCACTTTTTAATTTTAATTTAAGTTTAAAACATACAGTACATTTATTTCAGTAGGTAATAAACATAAGCCCTTTTTGTTCTAAGAATGAAAAACTTTGATTCAGGACTTGTAAAATTCAGCTTGAGGATTCACTAATATGGTCTTTCATGAAATTTTTTTTTAACCACTCATAAATGCATAATTAATTCAGCAGCAACTTGTGGGCACAGTGTGGAAGGGTTGGTCTATTTTAGAATGTTGCCCTAGTTAAGTAGTACCCTCTGAAGAACATCAAATACACTGTGTAAGAATGACATCATGGGCAAATAGAGTGCATATCGATTAATGAATATCAATTTATTATGAAGTATTTTTACAATATGAAGTCATGATTCTGAGTTCTGTATGGGGGATTTCACAAATAAAACAGAACAAAAGGGACTAATTCTTTCAATTTTGCATTTTAATTGTAAAGAATTGGGATCAAGTGTGCATATTTTACACAGCTCAGTGTGTTTGTTCACATTTCGCTATAGTGTATTCATGCCACAGATTAGTCAATTTCATGGAGTGGACTAAAAAATATATTGAAAACCTGATTATTTCGATAATTTTCATCAGTGTGGTCATTTTAATCATTTTATTGCCTAGTTTTACTAAAGTAGTCTTTAATTGCCCACTGACATTTAGGGATAGACCTGTTATTTCCCTGCCTGACACTTCCTTGACCCCTGGTATGTTTCAAGAACGTGCTTAATGAATTTGTCTTGAAATTAAAGAATAAGCATTAAACCAGTCCTAGATACTAAAAGTATTTTACTATGCAACAAATAATAATAAAAAAAAACATAGTTTCGTTTTATACCAGTTTCATGGACTTACATCATGTAATTTACATGTAAAGTAGACTTTACTAAAAAAACAAACAAACAAAAAAAAAAACTTTACTTAAAATTATTGAATTACTATATTGCCTCAACTTTTAATAAGAAAAAGCCACATAGTTATCTTTTTAAAATGTATTTTTCTTTAGTTAATTTCAGGAGAAGAAACCTTTGCTTTCCACTAAAAGAATGAGATGGTAGAACTGGTGATGTTACAGCTACAGCGGAGATATGGAATCCATTTCCCATGAAACCACTTGACCTACAAATATAGCTAATTGCAGACTACATTTCCCAGAACCTTGCACATTCATGTTCACCTGAATATTGATCACACACCTGAACTCAATTTCCACAGAAAAAGTCACTGCATATTTAAAAAATGCTATACACTTGAACTGAATGCAAATCAGTCCACTCAACTCATCTAGTCAGACAGTCAAGGATTATATTGTCATCTGCTGTGAATCTGCTTTGACTCCTATTTTTTCGGGGGGTTTTTTTTTTCATACTGACTGCCAGTTTATTTAATCTGAGCTGATTTTGCTGTTCGGATTTGTTCACCTGCTGGTATTAAGTACAGAACTAAACTGCAACTGTATCTATTTCTATTATTGCAAAGTATGACAGGTGAGATTATATGTCTTATAGGCATCAATCTAAAAGAAATCAGGATGAAAACTTTATCTATAGTATGGAACAAGAAGATATATAGAAACTGTAGAGAAGCATTGCAAGAATGTAGCTGCCATAAAATTAACACATATGTGTATACTGTGAGATCAAAACTTTAAGTTTCCTAAGCTTCTTTAGCAGAGTGATTCTGTATTTGATGATTCACGTATCTCTCAGTAGCTTGCAATTAGCCGAATGTATGAAATCATGAAACCATGGAGTCCAGTGACCTTGTCCTTGACTTTGTTGTATTCAGAAAACTGTGTTCATTTCACTGAGTGTCAGATACAAGCAGGATGACTGCATGCTCACAGAAAATAAATGCTTGCTTTGTTCATTTAGAGAATTTAATACTGCAAGTTAAATAATAAAAAAGTAAGGCACTGAACACAATTCAAGAACAGTGAGGAACATACACACTTTATTTAGGCTCTACAAAGGCTGTTGAGCTTTTAACCGTTTTCCACAATAGTTCCTTAAGAATTTTTGAAGAAGAACCAAGAAGAAGAAGAAGAAGAAGAAGAAGCAATTGGCTGCTTATTGCACTATATACCCCAGGCATACATGCAGTATAAATCTCTAATGATTTCTCTTTAGTCTGGTCAGTGTCTAAATGCCATGTTTTCTGAGACATTTTTTTGGAACCTGGTTACCATGGTTTTAATTCCTGTGATCTTGTGTGACATCTATATAGTCGTTTTAGAACCTTAAGAGTTTTCTTGGCATTATATATGTCCAAGCAATTCAAGCTGTTTGGTACATTTCAAGCCTAGGCTTTTTTTGTTTTGTTTCGGGTTTTTTTTTTTTGGTAAACAACTGCTAATACTGTATTTAGTTTTACTTGAGCGGTAGAAGAGCATCAGTTTTCAGTAGGTCTCAGTAATAAGACATAGTGGAAATAGAAGTTTCCTATTCAGCTCATTTTCTTAGAAAAAGTCAACGAGCAGTGCATAGTGCAAAATGACTTAATTTAGAACTATAATAATACAAAAGACTGAAACCCAAACCACCTTGTAGAACATCTTTAAGCTTCTGTATAAAATGTTTTTCCCCCTTAAGTTTGCAATTTACTGTATAATAATAATAATAATAATAATAATAATAATAATAATAATAATAATAATAATAATAATAATAATAATAATA
>JAOUQZ010013563.1:0-15460 GCA_028564935.1 Neosilurus hyrtlii
AATCAGTCCCTCAGCTCCTTCACTTACTGATACCATAATAAAATCAGTCTACATATCCATCCATCCATCCATCCATCCATCCATCCATCCATCCATCCATCTATCCATCCATCCATCCATCCATCCGTTCGTCTGTCCATCCATTCGCCCCTCCATTTATCCATCCATTTGTCCCTCCATTCATCCGTCTATCCATTCCTCCCTACATCCATCCATTCATTGGTCCCTCCATCCATCCATCCATTCATCCCCCATCCATCCATTCATCCATTCGTCCCTCCATCCATCCATTCGTCCCGCCATCCATCCATTCACCCCCCCATCCATCCATCCATTCATCCATCCATCTGTTCGTCCGTCCATCCAGCCATCCATCCATCTATTCATTCAGTCACTCCCTCAGCTCCTTTACTTTCTGATACCATAATCAAATCAATCTACATATCCATCCATCCATCTTTTCATTCATCCCTCCATCCCTCCATCCATGTATCTGTTCGTCCATCCATCCATCCAGCCATCCGTTCGTCCGTCCATCCATTCAGCCATCCTTCTATTCATTCATCCCTTCATCCCTCCATCCATGCATCTGTTCGTCCGTCCATCCAGCCATCCATCTATTCATTCATCAATCACTCCATCAGATCCTTTACTTACTGATGGATCAGTATATCATATATCTACCCATCCTTTACTCCACATATTCATTCATTCATCACTCCATCCATCCATCCATCTATCCATTCATCCATCTATTTTTCCATCCATCACTCCATCCATCTATGCATCCAGATATTTATATATTTATCTATTCATTATCATTTAGCCCTTCCATCCATTCATCCATCCATCCATTAATTCTTTAATCACGAGTCCATTAATCATAACCTAGTATGATAATTACTAACCAGTAGTTTTCATGATGTGTTTGTTTTATTAACTCATCATTTATTTTCTTTTGTTGTTTAAATGACTGAAGCCTTCACTATAATCACGACCCCGAGCTCCCGACACTTCAATGTTATTGGTTTTTCTAAAGTTTTACGCAGTGTAGTGAGTTTTTGTTGCACTATCCTTTAAAGCCTCCACACACAGCAGAGAGAGTTATCGATTGATAGTGTTGTGTTCATTAATAATTGATTAACTTGTTAATATTTAAGCGTTTTTGCCAGACACACTGTTTGTGATTATAAATTAATGCCATTCAGTGATCTGTAAAGAAGCTTTATTGTTTGTGCTGTTTTCCACTATGTAATCATTTTACATTTATTTTTGAATTTTTTGCTCTGATTTGTTTTTAAAACCCATGCATCACTGCTAGCATTATTATACGTAGCATTATACTGTACTTATCATTATAATGTATGTAGCATTATACTTTATGTAGCATTATACTGTACGTTGCATTATATTGTAAGTTGCATTATACGTAGCATTATACTGTATGTATCATTTAACTGCACATAGCATTATACTGTACGTAGCATTATACGTAGCATTATACTGTACGTAGCATTATACGTAGCATTATACTGTACGTAGCATTATACGTTGCATTATACTGTAAATAGCATTATACATAGCATTATACTGTACGTAGCATTATACTGTACGTAGCAATATCTGTGGCATTATACTGTATGTAGCATTATACTGTACATAGCATTATACGTAGCATTATACTGTACATAGCATTATACATTGCATTATAATGTACGTAGCATTATACTGTATGTAGCATTATACTGTACATAGCATTATACGTAGCATTATACTGTATGTAGCATTATACGTTGCATTATAATGTATGTAGCATTATACTGTATGTAGCATTATACTGTACATAGCATTATACGTAGCATTATACTGTACATAGCATTATACGTAGCATTATACTGTATGTAGCATTATACTGTACGTAGCATTATACGTTGCATTATAATGTACGTAGCATTATACGTTGCATTATAATGTACGTAGCATTATACATAGCATTATACTGTATGTAGCATTATACTGTACTTATCATTATACTGTATGTAGCATTATACTGTACGTAGCATTATACGTTGCATTATAATGTACGTAGCATTATACGTTGCATTATAATGTACGTAGCATTATACATTGCATTATAATGTACGTAGCATTATACTGTATGTAGCATTATACTGTACATAGCATTATACGTAGCATTATACTGTATGTAGCATTATACTGTACGTAGCATTATACGTTGCATTATAATGTACGTAGCATTATACGTTGCATTATAATGTACGTAGCATTATACATAGCATTATACTGTATGTAGCATTATACTGTACTTATCATTATACTGTACATAGCATTATACATAGCATTATATTGTACGTCGCATTATACGTTGCATTATAATGTATGTAGCATTATACTGTACTTATCATTATTTTGTACGTAGCATTATACTGTACGTACCACTATACGTTGCATTATAATGTACTGCATGTAGCATTATACTGTACTTATCATTATACAGTACATAGTATAACACATAGCATTGTACTGTACATAGCAATACACGTAGCATTATGCTTCCTACAATTTTGTGATATTAAGACACTGAAATGTAAAGCTGTGATACTAAATAAGTTGCAGACAAGAATAATATTTTTAACCTAATATTTCATTATACAATCCATCCATCCATCCATCCATCCATCCATCCATCCATCTATTCATCTATACATTGTTTTATCCATTCATTCATCCATCTGCACATCCATCCATCATTCTAACCATCTACCTTTTTATTCATTCATCCATCCATTACCAGTACACACATACATCCATCTATCAATTCATCTTTACATCATTCTATACATCCATCTATTTATTCATTCATCCATCCATCCACTACCACAAATTTGGGTTAAAAAAAAAATCTACCTAAAAAAATGGCACTATGTGACAAATATTACCCCTGAAAAATGTCTGAATTTGAAAAGGTCTCGATTTGCTCGGTGGTGTTTTAATGATGGTCCTGATGCTGATGCTGAGATTTGTACATGATGACAGATGGGCTGCAGGCTACAGTGAGTCATCGCTAAAGTGTGAGATATGTTAAACGGAATAAATGACCAAACTGGAAACTTGATGTAATGAATGTATTTTGACTTGTCAGCAACCCTGAATTAGCACAACATGGTGTGAGAGCCTGTTCTCACCTGGATCCTCAATGTTCAGGTTCTTCACCAGCCACTGCACAATATCCGAACCTGCAGACACGGGAGTGGAACACATTATTCACACGGGAAAAAGAAGAATTAGGAAAAAAGAGGAGAAGAAGGACATTAGGTGGAGGAAATAAAGAAGGAGAAAGAGGAAAATGAGGGAAACAATTAACAAAAGGAGGAAGATATTATAAAGAAAAATATCTAGAAAGAAAAGAGGGGGAAGAAGAAGAAGTAGAATCAGAAAGAGGCAAAAGAGAAGGATGAGCGGAGAAAGGAGAAAAAGAATGATGGGGAGAATACAGAAGAAAAAGAAAAAGCAGGAAACAAAAAATAATCAAAAGAATTGGAGGAGAAGAAAGAGGCCAAATAAAAGGGGACAGAAGTCGGAGGAGGAGGAAGTGGAAAAGGAAGGATGATGGGCAGAAGAAAAAGACTTATGGGAAGGTAAAGAAAAAGAATCAAATAATTGCATATATAATAGAAGATGAACAATAAAATTACTTTCAGTTTAAAAAAAACCCCACTGGATTTAGTGAGAAAGAAGGAGTGAGAAAAGGAAGGAAATGAGAGAGAAAGAGACAGAGAAATGAGAGAGAAAGAGACAGAGAATGAAAAAGAGAGAGCCAAGGACAAGAGAGAAGGAGACAGAGAGATAGGCAGACAAAGAAAGAGAGAGAAAGAGAAAGAAAAGAGAGAGACGGGGGGGGGGGGGGTTAGGGGATTGAAGTATCCTGAAATGTCATCCTTCCTGTTCTTCTTTTTGTCTCCTGCAGCAGACATGTTCTGTCTGTCCATCTTTACCCATCCCTCAATCCCCGACAGCGCTGTTTGTTCCCTGAAGTGTACCTGCTGTGCTTTAAAAGGGGATGTGACCTTGAAAAGTCCTGTTTTGTGAACTAACAGCTGCATCTTCTTCCCATCAGTGATATAAAGTTTACGCACCTTCATAAAACTACCTGCTTCTTACTATCCAGAAATTTCCATACCGACCCAAGAGTTCAGCCCGCCTCACGTCTACAGCCATGACATCATCGAGTAGTTTTTATGAGAGATAAAAAAAAATGTTATGGATTAAAAACGGGTTGCATTTCCTAATTTATTAAAAAAATCTGTGTACAGGCAAGTTCAGATATTACACCACCTGTACAAACCCTACAACCGATTTACTCTCAGCGTCTCCGGAGGACCAAATTCCTCAAATAAGCAAATCATTTCTGCATTTATTCATTCATTCATTCATTTAACCGCTTAATCCTAATTAGGGTCGCGGGGAGGCCGGAGTCTATCTCAGCCGACTCTGGGTGATGGGGGGATACCAGACCAGATGGATGGATGGATGGATAGATAAATGGATGGATGTATGGATAGTTAGAGAAGCAACTTTGGAACCGAAAGGTCGCTGGCGGTGGGGGGGTGAGCTGCACCTTCCCTTCCTCCACCTTCATGGCTGAAGTGCCCCTGAGCAACGCACCGAACCCCCAACTGCTCTCCGGGCACCGCAATGTGTACAGTCTAGCAAAATGAACAAAAAACATATAATAATAATAAGAACAAGAAGAAACACTATATCAGGTGCTATATTTGGGATGAAAGCTGACCCTCTCTCCACTCTGTGCCACTTCCTGGTTTCTTGTGTTTAACATACTGGAGCTGCTTCCTGGTTTTATCCCTTGTTCAGACATTGTTATGACAGAAAGCTGGCATTGCTGAGTGTGGGATTGACGACTCGTCTTTCATACGGAGTGAATAAGATTAGAAAAGACGTTTGGGTGCTCGGATAGATATGGACCTCGCCTCTCACTATCCAATCAAATCCTCCATTTACAAATTGAATCTGAAACCAACCATTACCATGTGGAAGGGGCAGAGAGAGAGAGAGAGAGAGAGAGAGAGAGAGAGAGCTTAGAATGAAATTAAATGGGTGTTCTGATGGATAGGGAACAGCTGTTTTACTCTTCTTTCTAGGAATTTCAGACTCGTTCTCTCTCTCTCTCTCGTTCGCTCTCTCGCGTTCTCTCTCTCACTCAAATGTTTTGCATCTTTCCATGACTCTCTCCCTCATTCCGTCTCTCTCTCTGTTGTTCATTAGATGAGTTGAATCTCATTAGCTGTATTCTGTTTTCCACACTTAAGCGCTGAGCTACAGGTTGGAGTAATAGGAGAACATATCCTCATGGGGTCAGCTGTTACACATCATCCAGTGCCTTCCTCAATACTACATCGCATTTTCATTTCTATTTCCTTCATTTTGGGCGGCATGGTGGCGCAGTGGTTAGTACATCTGCCTCAGAAGGTGGCAGGTTCGATTCCCGGACTCGGGGCGTTTCTGTGTGGAGTTTGCATGTCCTCCCCACGCTTGCGTGGGTTTCCTCTGGGTACTCCGGTTTCCTTTCACAGTCCAGAGACATGCACGGTAGGCTTACTGGCTCTTTCAAATCGGTCCTAGGTGTGAGAGTGAGTGTGAATGGTTGTGTGTGTGTGTTTCTGCCTCGCAATGGTCTGGTGAGCTGTTCAGGGTGTACCCCACCCTCGCCCAGGGTCGGCTGAGATGGGCGCCACCTCCCCGCGACCCTAATTAAGATTAATATTATGTTTATATAATAATTATGCATGTTTAACCCACAATCTCTGGCTATCCGTGCACCTTACCCGAGAACACACTGGGGATCTTGGAGAGAAAACTCTTCACAGTGCGGATCGGGATGCCGTTCTTCTCGTCCTGCATCCGGGCTATCAGGTCTTCCATCTGAGAGAGAGAGAGAGAGAGAGAGAGAGAGAGAGAGAGAGAGAGAGAGAGAGAGAGACTTAATCATCATAACATAAATCTCCTTAATAGCAGTGCTCACCGAGAAATAAAAATAACACAATGATGAGTAAACAATTAGAGTGCCTACTAAGTGTGGGATGCGTTGAGGCACTCGGTCCACACTAAATGAAACACTGGTTAAATGTATGCAAAATCTCTCTCGATACACATTATTTATTCAGTATTTGTACTTTTCATGTTCACACCATTGGTGGCCCAGTGGTGGGGTGCTGGCTTACTGATCCGAAAGTCGAGGGTAAAAGCCCCACTATCACCAGTTTGTCACTGCTGTCCCCCCAGTGCAGCTAACTAGGTTATCGAAGGCCAGCCGTGTCTCTCACTGTCTGTGGTGAGAGGGATGTAAAAGAACCGTTGCTGTCGTTGCATTTCTGTCAGCATGTTTCTGCCCTGCAATGGCGTGCTGGGCCGTCCAGGACGTACCCCGCCCTCGCCCACCTAATCATGAATGAATGAATGAATGTTCACACCAAAAGCACTCTTCTCTTACAGCAAGAAGGTCCTGGGTTAAAGCCCTCTGTCTGGTGAGGGTGTTTCAGTGTGGGGTTTGGATCTTCTCCCTGTTCTTGCCTGGTTTTTCCTCCATTCCACAGACATGAACATTAGGCTAATTAGATATTCTCGTTTGTCCCTAGGTGTGAATGGTTGTGTGTGTGTGTGTGTGTGTTGGCCCCGTGATGGACTGGTGAGCTGTTCATGGTGTACCCTGAATTTGAGTTGACCGGGATAGGCTCCAGCCTCCCTGGGACCACAATCAAGGATAAAGGGGTTCGAAAAATGAACTGAAATGAAAGTAAGAGTCACTGAGGGAGTTGTGTACACCCCCCCCCCCTTCCCGTGTGCAGTACAAAGAAAAAAGAAGTTAGCATTAGAACTTTAAGCCCCGTAAATAGAAACAAGATGCAGGTAATGGAAAGTGCGGCATGTGTTAAATTGTTGGGTATGCACGCAGACACAATCCACCTCCAAGAGATCTACCTCAACGTCTCTGCCTTGCATAGTTGCAGGTGGCCCTTGGGCAAGGCCTAGCACCTGTCTGCCTTCCGTGCCAGGGTTACGGTGAAGATGCCGGCAGCAGAGCATTAGATTTGGTAGTCTGAGCATTTAACAATTTATGTTAAAGCTGAATGAACTACTTCTGGTGCTCGGCGAACATCACCCTAATAGATGTAATCGGCGAGCACCACACTGTCAGTTAGCGTCCACTGTGGGCGTACATGCTGCTGAGTAGACACTCACCAGCCAATCAACACGGAAACCGATGGACTGGCTGGTGATGATGTTTATTTGCTATTTACAAAAGTGGTATTACAGCAAAGCGCCATACGTAAGAAACCATTCATTCATTCGTTCATTCGTTCACCAAACTGCTTAATCCTACTAGGGTCGCAGGAAGACTGGAGCCCATCTCAGCCGACTCTGGGAGAAGGTGCGGTAAACAGACATCAAGGAGTCTCTGATGCTTTTGGACTAACGAAGAGTTAAAAACAAGACCAGAGTGTATGAGGTGTGTGTTATCATCTACTCAAAAATTCCATCAACACATAAATATTACCAAATAAACCTCCACATACACTCACATTACGAAAAGCTCTCACGTTTAGGCTACAATGCAAATCATTTCGCAATATTTCCATATTCCGTCTTCTTAGAAAGCAGTAGAGGTCAAGGACGCCTGAGAAGAAACGCCAGGAAACATGCGCTGTCTTTTTCTTTTCTGATGCTGCTCCGGAGGGCCACGTCAACAGAGAGCGGTGTGTCAGTGCAGGCTGACAAACACCACCATGACACGTAATTCAGTCAGGATACTGCGCTGTGCAAAGCAGCCCAAAACAATTACACACGCCTCCACTTCTGCCGTGCCTCCTCGGCTCAGGAAGGAGAGCGAGCGGGCGAGAACATGGATAAGGACACAGAGTACAGAACAGAGTACATGTCCATCCTAATGTCGTGCGGTCAAAACGTGCTCGCGAATGTGAATTGTGCAACGTTAGCAAACGGACAACATAAAGCGCTCGCTAGCTATTTTATCACGTAGCGTAGCCTGTACGCATTGCATTAGCAGCATTGTGCAGGGAAGCGTTCATGCAGTGGATTGGACTGATTATCTAATTGTACAGAATGCAGTTGACTCAAACAAACACAGACACACACATACAAAATTTTCTACATCACTTGCTGGCCTGGTGGTTAAACATGTTAGCGCTAATTGAAGCCAATGAGAGCGCTCTGGATTCTTCACCCTGGCCGTGTGCTAATGGATGTCTCATTAAGGGAGAGAGAGACAAAGAGAGATTGAAAGGAAACGTGATATCCAAAGACATTTTAGCAAAGAGAAACGAGCGGAAAGTGCAGGAAAATCCTCGGTGAAGAAGAATTTAGGTGTGTGTGTGTGTGTGTGTGTGTGTGTGTGTGTGTGTGTGTTTATGCATCTGGTTATAATGTGATCGCAGTTATTAAGCAGTTTGGTGATAGAGAGAGATGCTGATAAACTAAACATGAACTGACGTGAAACTGTGGCTTGCTGATACATGACATAATACAAGAGGAAGTGACATGGATAGTGACGTGTACACAACTGTCCCAATTCTGCTTTTAACAGCTCTGTCCTTTTAAGCTTCCAAGTGCACTTCAAACAAGTGAACACTTTAAGCATGACTTTAGCTTTTAGGGTGTATATTGGGACGAGGTTAAAGGCCTCTTTAATTCATTCATTTATTCATTTTCTGAAGCGCTTAATCCTAATCAGGGTCGCGGGGAGGCCGGCGCCCATCTCAGCCGACTCTGGGCGAGAGCAGGGTACACCGTGGACAGCTCGCCAGGCCATCGCTGGGCAGAAACACGCTGACGGCGACGCAGCCTCCTCTTTACGTAAATCAGCGACGGTTCGTTTCAATTCCTCTCACCACAGACACTGAGAGACACGGCCGGCCTTTAATAACCCAGTTAGTTGCACGGTGGGACCTCTTTAATTTTTTTTTTTTTTTGAAATTGAAATTGAGCCATTGTAGCAGTGGGAGTGCGGTCGAATGCAGGGTCGCCGTAGGCGGAGGAGTTGTGGAGAAGGAGTGGGTAATGTGTAAGTATTTACACCTGTGTGTGGTTTACAGCAGCCTATTTATGTGCTCTTTGTTTTTCTGTAGGCTGGCAGATGCCAGAGAGAGACAGAGTGAACCGTATCCGCCTTTCCCTGAGCTGAGCTGAGCTGAAATCTAGCCGAGCAGTGGGACGGGAGTTTGATTTTCATTTTGATTCTGGGTGATTGTGATGTGCGAGCTTGAGTGCCAACTCAGACTTGTGTTTAAAAACCGGCCAGTGGGGGGATGAAAAGATGAAGTACGGCTCTATTCTCCTCGTGTCCTGCCAACCGCGTCCTGGTTACCAAGAGATTTATGACAGTTACATTCTCACATGTTTACACTGCCACTCAAAAGTTTTTCAACAGTCCATCATCAAATGCTTTTCATCTCATCTCATTTGCTGAACCGTTTTTCATTGATCCCGTGTAATAATCGCTTTGAGGAGGAACGGTGGTGTAGTATTTAGCACGTCTGCCTTACAGCAACAGGGGTTTGAGTCCAAAAACCAAAGTTCAAAGACATGCATATAAGGCTAACTGGCTGTTCCAGATTGCCCCTAGGTGTGGATGTAACAGTGAATGGCTGTGTGTGTTGGACCTGCGATGGTCTGGCAAGCTGTTCAGAGTAAACCCCGCCTTCGCCCGATGTTAGACCCAACCACGACCCTAATAGGATTAAGAGTTTTGGCAAATGAGTGAGTGAGTGATGAGATGAGGATTACAGAGAGGCTGAGGCCCATCCCAGCCGACTCCAGACGAAGGCAGGGTACACCTTAAACAGCTTGCCAGACCATCGCAGGGCAACACACGCACACACACACACACACACACACACACCTCACGGCAATCTAGAATATCCAGTTAGCCTCATTCACACGTCCTTGGACTGTAGGAGGAAACCGGAGTACCCAGAGGAAACCCATGGTAGCATGGGGAGCACATGCAAACTCCACACAGAAACATCCTCACCGTAAACGAGGCTCGATCCCAGGACCTTCTTGCTGTGGGCGAGAGTGGGCGCAAGCCACTACACCAGTGCACCGCCCATCAAATGCTCTTGTTCTTGTGTAAATGTACTGTAGGTGATTCTTGGTAAGGAAAAGAGGCTTCACTTCTCCGAACACTTCTCTGTGAGTGCACCACAGCTAACAGATTCTTATCAGAAGTGGCCCACTCAGCTAAGTAATCACACGTACATGACCAAACTGCTAAAATATGCCTTACCAGATAAGTCCTGCAAGAGAAAATCTAAGGCAAAGAGCATCCAGCCCGCCATCCATTCCACTTGAGCCAATCCCAGAGACGACCAACCATTCAGACTCACATTCATGCTTATAGGCTAGCTAGAGTAGCCAGTTGATCTAATGGGCATGTTTTTGGACTGGAGGAAACAGAAATACCCAGAAGGAACCCACACAAGTGCTGGGAGACCATGCCATCTCTGCACAAAAACAACCCAGAACCTTCTCGCTGTGAGGTGACTGAGCTAACCACTTAGCCACCATGCTGCCTCAGACAAAACGCAAATCAACCCAAAAGGTCGGCCCTTTCAGGTCAGTTCCCCATGGTCTCTAAAGTACAGCGTTCCTGATGGAAGAATCTGTGATGACGTCGATGGTACTTCTTTTCAACCTGAATGAAAGCGACAGCTTTGATGAGAGCTCTACTCACATGCCAGTGAGTGTGAAATTACCCGAGGTGGTGCTTCAGAAATAGAAACAGGGTATCTGTTCGGTCTTCTGGACATCTCAGTAGCACGTCAGTGCAGCTGATTAAGAAAGCAAAAGGGAGAGTGGGAGAGTTTTCTCGCCGCCCGAGAGCTGATATGACACATAAGAAGAAGAAGGTGTAACTGGAAATGAATCAGTACCTCGATGAATGGAGGGGTATTTCTGGTTACCATAAATATCACCGTGTTCTCAGTTAGAAGATCCGCTATTTAAAGGAGATGGCGGAACAGTCGGCGTAGTGCTTAGCACGTCTGTTTGACAGCAAGTTCGACTCCCGGTCTTGGCGAGAGTGTTTCTGCATGGAGTTCTTCCCTGTGCTTGTGTGGCTTTCCTCTGTGTACCCCCGGTTTCCTCCCACATCCAATGACATGCACATTAGCATAATTGGCAGTTCCAAATCGCCCCTAGGTGTGAGTGTGAATGGTTGTGTATGTGTTGGCTTTGCGTTGGACCGGCAGGCTGTTCAGGGTGTATACCACCTTCACCCAGAATCAGCTGAGATAGACTTCAGCCTCCCTGTGACAAATTTCTATAAAACGCTGGCGTATGCTGAACTATCGATGTTATTTCAGTTTTGACTGCATACGTAACTTATTAGTACCTCATCCAGAACCTTCCGAAAACTTATAACTAACTTATATTGATGTATGTTGACGTCTCTGACGTGTTCCGGACGACCACAGAACTTTTACTGAGTGTCTTTCTAATTTTCAGCTAGCGTATTATGGGCGTGTTGGTATATAAAATGGGGTTCACGAGGAACCGGTCAGTACTCCTCAAGACTCCATCGGGAGCAGATGTCCATGCCATTCGAGATATGGAGGATCCGGCGAGGCTGATACCTATAAGCTCTTCTCCAACATCAGCACGATCTCATCGATTTCTTCGGCATGACGGCGATGTTGGTACTGCGATGTCTAGTGTGGATCTGAACTGAATCACGAGCAGCAGTCTTTTCTAGGCTTCGTCATGTGATCGATCATCGGGGATACAGTCCTGCATAAGTTAGATTATTGTTGATCATGTTCAAAGTACACTAGACATCATATTCAACATGAGTAACTTACACCTAATGTGTGAATGCAGGATGTATGAGCCATATGCTATGTTGTTCACGCAAAACCTCGCCGTACTACGACTTGTACCAGCGTGCTGTTAACTTACACAAATGTTACCCATAACAGATTCGATGTACGCCGGAGTATTCGCCAAATTTCTCATACATCGACATATGCTGGCTGAATTGTCAATGCATGACGGGCTCAAAAGGATTAAGTGCTTCGGCAAATGGAAGATTGGATGAATGAATGAAGGGTACAGCTGGACTGATC
Organism: Neosilurus hyrtlii; assembly: GCA_028564935.1. Taxonomy (NCBI): domain Eukaryota; kingdom Metazoa; phylum Chordata; class Actinopteri; order Siluriformes; family Plotosidae; genus Neosilurus; species Neosilurus hyrtlii. Next base: position 12,180 of record JAOUQZ010013563.1, read on the forward strand.
TACTCCAGGAGTTCAGTTTGCTGAACAAGCAGATCCATTACCCCAAACTGCTAGCAATACGTAAAGTAAAGAATGGGTAATGGTTAGACACTCAGAAACTAGCCTGTATCTGAAAAACTTTAATGCATGAGGGAAAAAGAGGAAAGAAATATTGTACAGCATTTCTGCCTCACAGCAAAAAGGTCTTGGGTCAAATCCCAGGCTTGACAAGGGCGTTCCTGTGTGGAGTCTGCACAAACTTCTGCTGCTAACCCCTCGCTGGTCATTTGACCATTGCACTTGAACCAGAATGAAACTCTACTGGCTGTTTTCACTTCTCCCTCGCAACCCCCTTTTTTTTTTTTTGTCTTACTTTATCTGTCCTCCTGTAGCTGCCTACATCATATTTAGAACACTAATGCTAATCATACCTGGAGGCACTTAGCAAACTCGGCTCTGCAGTACACTCGCTTCAAGACTCGAGCACACCAAGCAACTTAATCCCCCATCACCCTCGCCTGAAGAAAGATATACATCCGAAGACGTCTATTCTTCATCCAGGTCCCAGGTAATGGAATACACTTGCCCGGGCCGGCTAAACAGCTGAGTCACCATCTGGCATCTGCATAAATCTGTAATTGTAAATGGGGTAAAAGCCGAGGTTGGAGTGAAAGAACTCGAGTTTCCTGCACGGAACCATGATCGCACCACTAATTAATACGTTTTATTAACTCTGGCAGGAGGTAATGCTTTCACTTCTGTTTGTTTGAGATTTTAAGGAATTTTTTTAATAGAGTAGGGTGTGCTACAAGTCACACTCTGGTGAATCACAATTTTGGAGGTGGTCCATGCATGAGATCATGTTGAAAAAAATTCCCAAAAGCTCACACTCGAATATAACGAAAAATGTTCAACAGACGCGTACTAGGGGGAGACATTCCATTATTTTTTATTAGGTTAATCAACGCACATGTCACTGTAATCTATTTGTACTTGGCACAGGTATCTTGTATTGTATAAATGCCCTTTTAGTTCAGTTATAATTTCTTGCTAAGCAGGTTAGATGTTTTCAGATGGAGTCATACTTGAGTGCGGATATTTTTCAGTTATTCACCGGAGCTCAATAACATTCAGTCCCATTTTCTAATCATGTTGTTATGGCACTTTTCTGTAAACACGTTCTCCCATGGCTCAGTTTATCCTAATGTTAATAGCTTGTTGTATGTCAGCCATATTAGCATTCCTTAACCCACCACCCATCGCTCTTAATTGGACCGTAAGGAGTTAGTAGTACAAAAAGGTATTTTTTTTATAAATTATAAAAGACTAAACTATAAAAGAGAGGCAGAAAAAAGTGAGAAGGAAAAAGTAAATAAATGTGGAACCTGCTTAAATGTGTAGATTAAACATTCATTTATTTTTTCAAACCACTTAATCTTACTAGAGCCACGGTGAAGCTGGAGCCTATCTCAGCCAACTCTGTGTGAAGGTGGGGTACACCCTGAACAGCTTGCCAAGCCCAAACACTTTGGCCTGTGCGAGGAAGAGCATGCAAGCTCCAAACGGGAACCAGTCCCAGGACCGAAAACCACGAGCATCTTGCTGCGACCACTACGCCACCGTGCCGCCCTTAGATCGAACAGTTGAAACTATTAAAAACAAATATTCCAGAGGTAATACGGACGTCGTGAAAGATCGGTTAAAAATTTAAGATGATAAGAAGGTCAGTCAGATGTGTGAGTTATTATGGAATTTGCTCTGGAGTTCAATCTATCACTCCATATAAACTTTATGGACTTCAAAGCGGCATTCGACTCAGTAAATCGAGAGTTTATTTGTGCTGTTCTGGAGCACTATGGGATTCCAGAGAAATATATTAACATCTTCACTATACTTATACAGTCAGTTCAGTGCGCCTGGGAGACGAACTAACTGACGTTAGCTCCATTAACCATTAACGAGCTGAATGGTTTAAAGGTAAGTCTGGAACCGGTTGAGGCGACATCGAAGCCCCATCCATCCTCAATCTTGTCTTGAACTGGGTGATGGAACGTGCCATTCAGGAGAAGACGGTCTCAGCTGGTTCTCTGCTCCAGAAGTGGATGAGCTCGAGATACCCTGCTGTCTGCATCTGGGCTTCAAGAAACTACCAACTATACTGTGAGCAATGGCAGAGAAGCCGGTCTTCAGATCGGTGTTATCAAGACTAAGACCATGTTAGTTGGAGAATCCCACAATCAGCGCCCCTATCCACTTGCCGAGATATTACACAAAGAAGTTAAGAGCTACTTGAGCAAGTAAACAGCTTCCGCTATTTGGGATCCACTATTTCTATCGACGGCTCTACTGATAAAGAAATCAACATCAGGGTTGGTCTCGCATGTAGCGCTTTTAACATCACTATCAATGAATGTGTAGTAACAACTCTTCTCTTCGGCTGTGCAACCTGGGCCCTCAAACAACACTAGCTACAAAACCTCGGTGCCTTCCATCACATCTGTCTTCATAGGATCCTCAGGGTCCGGTTCTATGATCACGTCTCTAACCGTGAGGTCAGGGAGAAATACGGCTCCTGCAGTCTTTCCCTCACAGCAAGCCACCGACAGGTCCAATACTTTGGACATGTAACCAGGATGCCGGATGAGAGGATCCTGAAAAAAAGCCTTGTGAAGGTCCTGGGTGATGATCTTAAGTTAAAGATGTCGGCCTGGCGGCCGGAGCGAGGCTTGCCCTAGATCTTCACAAATGGCGAAATCTCCTGCAGTCCGCTGTACTTTGTATGCTGCCTGGCTTGTGAGCAGGCTGACACGACTGGGTGATGACCTCACCAAGCCACAGGGTAAAAGGTACAGTCAGATGTCTAAAGGAAGATGATCATCATTATGTCCTCCGTCAGCTTTTCTGAAATGCTCCACGGTGGGTTTTACAGAATAAACTGTATGTGTATGTAGAAGTTAGAATAAAAAATTAAACAAATCTTTCTCTGGATGTTTGCCTCGTCTTTAACACCACAGCAGATGCTGCTGGACATAAAACTTGCCTTATAATTAGAGCCAAATCAATAATTCACTTAGCGCTAATGGCTAGGGATTTGTAGATCCAACTTACACACACACACACACACACACACAAAAACATCCCTTTAGGCTTTAGCTTTTATCGGTAGTGTTTTTTATTCCGCAATGCTCCCTCCAGCTCTGTGCCTCTTTGACAGCACCTCATCTTTTAGCTCTGTGTGTGTGTGTGTGTGTGTGTGTGTGTGTGTGTGTGTGTGTGTGTGTGTGTGTGTGTGTGTGTGTGTG
>JAOUQZ010013617.1:0-15456 GCA_028564935.1 Neosilurus hyrtlii
TTTTTCTGTCTCTCCTCTGCGGTGCTGCTGTAAATAGCCCTGGCGCGCGTGCATTCACAGAAAATGAGGGGAGGGTGTGGACAGAATATGGATTTAGCTAGGTCTTATTTTCGGGGAAGGGCTTATTTTGGACCATTCTGCAGAAGCAAGGGTAGGTCTTGTTATCGGAGTAGGTCTTATTATCGGGGAAACAGTGTAGTGACGTGTCTAGCAAGTGGTTTTTACTTTGTTAAAGACATGTGTGTTTAAAAGCTCAACTGGGCTGTTGAATGAGTACAATAGAAATGCTTCTATTTTTGCAGTACGTTTCGATCAGCACTCGTGTGCAGTCATCTATAGGAAAGTGTTTGTTGAATGAGCAAGTATGGATGGTAAGCTTCACTGCCTCACTTTGGTGCACCAGTTCAAAACATTACAATGTGAATGACACAATTAAAACATTGTGGATGTGGTATAATTGTTATTTTTATATAGATGGATTCCTCCCCTATTCTTAAGAACACTCCTTCATCTGCACTGTTAGCAGGTGCTGATCATGGCTTTGACACAATTTCAGAAACAAACTCCCTGCATAGTTTACTTGTTTTACATTTAAAAGCAGTTATAAAAGTCCTGTTTGTGAGAGGTAAGTTTAAATTTTTTTAACATACTTGTGGAAATTGCATCAGTGCTAAGTTACTGCACGTTGCACATAAATTACTCAAGATTGTATGAGTTACAGTACATTGAGCTACACTTTATTGTTAATTTTGAGCATCTTTAAACTGCTTAATGTCAAATGTTTAAAAAAAAAACAAGGAAGTAAAAGCAACATCATCTTTTTCATGTTAAATTTTACGTCATATTATTTTGCATTGCCTCATATTACGTTGAGTTGAATCAATGCATGTTAAATCCTAACGCTTTGTTTTGGTGTGTTTGTGCTGAACCTGAGTACTAATGATACTGAGTAGTAGTACTCCAAGATAAGCTTTTTACATTTTACTCCGATCTCAGTTTATCACTCAGTCCTTTTGGCCCTTTTCACATCCTTTAACTTACTGTCAGTACAGTTCAGTACTCACTGAACCTGTTATTACTGTCTTCTAATAACTATTACTGACATCAATTTAACTTTCAAATAAGTCCAATAAATCCTGCGTGCTGTATCACTGTAATGTGTTTATTTAATCAGGAGCTGTAGGACTCTTTCTTGATATACTTGTAGCAGCAGTGTAAAACCTCACTTTCACATCACTTCATGGTAGACCATTTTTGAGTTTTTTGTTTTTGTTTTTGTTTGTTTTTTTTTTTTTTAATATTGGTCTCATTGACATGGAAGAGCCTTAATTGTTTTGCAGTAGTCATGATACATCATGACAGCTCAACTTAGAGTCATAGGGACTAAACAATGAACAATTATTACCTCTAAAACTAACCAACTCTCCAGGATGATAATGTCGGTGATTTAATGTTAAAATTTAATCAAATCACAACATTAAACAATTCCTTTCACATCCTGTCCTTATTGCATTAGATGATTTTTAATTTACAGTGAATTAGTCATTTTCATGGTTGTTTTTTTGGGGGGGGTTTTTTACATCAATGTTTTGTTTCTAGATCTCAGTGCTGATGTGTATCTTTGTGGTTAATCTAATCGTGACTTTTTGTATTAAAAAAATGCTGGTTATCTGATTGAATAGCTTGGTTGGGAAAAGTATTGCTCACAGTAGAATTATCTGGTTTTCCAGATAGATGGATAACGAGTAAACGATTGTCATGGATCTGTGAAATGACAGAAATTGTTTGTGCAAGTAAGAAATAAAAAGTGAAAAGAATTTATTTTGTACCAAGTGATGAAAGTCGTAGCACCACTGATGGTAGTAATGCTAACAGTGGAAGTGATAGTGTTAGTAGTGTTAACAATTGTGCTATGTATGATTGTTGTTAATGCATAAATTTTTTTAGATTAATGCTTTCGTATGGCCTTTTCTTTAAATTTCAGGGAATTGCAAGCATCACTGTCTTACCCTAATATCTGTTATATCATTATCTACTAAAGCCAGGCTTTCTTTGATCAGAGTGAGTGCTTTAAATGAATATTCAAAAATACATATACTTAGAGTCTAAATTAAAAGAAATGAATGCCCAGGTTTTGATAAAGTATTAAAGTCCCAGGGCTCCCGAGTGGCGCATCGACAAGGTGCGCGACTATCAATACGGAGATCGAAAGTTCGAATCCAGGTTGATGCCACAGCCATTCGTGACCGGGAGTCCATGGAAGCTAATTGGCAGAGGGATGGGTGGCATACGCTCACTTCCATGTCACTCACAGTGTTCACCAGCTAATCATGGGCGTCTGTGAGCTTGCAAAACATCCTGTTTTTATCACAGGATGGTGTTAGTTTGTGTGGTTTTCTGTCCTGACCCAGACAAAATAGAAACATGATGAATGAATTAGGAAGTTAAACAAACACGTGCAGACTGAAAAGCACGCAGCGGTAATTCTGTTATTTGTAGTGATCATTTTACTGAAGATTGTTTTGAGCTTCAGTGTGAAATGGCTGCAGGTTTGACAGCGGTCATGCAAACACAGTGTCCACACTAACACTGTGACGTTCAGAAGCTGTCAACAAGGAGGAAAGGGAAAGTAATCACATATATTTAATTTAAAATAAAAACGCTTTTTACTGTAAGTACAATATTTAGTACTATAAATACTAATTATTACTACACATCGAGGCTCGGTAAATAAAGCGCGCTGCTTAAAGTATGCAGTGTGTACTTTTGCAGTCCTAAACCTAAATCTTAATCAGTGATCTACAGATCTCACATCTATACGAGAATTTATTTAGAAATATCTGATTTCATAATCTATATTAACTTTTAATTTAAAAGTAGATCTGTTTGGGGAAATAATAATAATATATTAACAGATATTGATGGCCTACCAGTGTTGTGCCAGTCCGAGTCTGTCTCTGATTGCTTGTTTCCCTGAATACATCATCAGCCATGGCTTTTGGTTTTCTAAACTTCTGTTAGGGTGGGAATTACTAGAATAAAAATGAATCGATATATTAATGTCATTCCATGGTAACGATGAGTATATAGAGGGGCCCTCATTGCAGTCTTTTTTATCCAAAACGAGCAACTAAATGCACTGTACAGCATTCCTAGGGTTTACCTTAATGATGATTTAGCTGGACAAACAAGGATAATGTTGATTATTATTTGTTATATTATATTAAATTACATAAATATTATGTTGATTATTAATTGACTATTAATTATTTATGAAAAAGTGTCAAATTCAACTTAAAATGGTGGCCCAAAACAGAAACGCTGTCAGTAGGTAACTTTGGTGGATACGTGATAGGTTTCTTTCACATAAATCAATTTTACAACTGAATAGCACAGTAAACAAGTCCTGAATCTCCTTTTGTCATTCGAAAATATTTAATTCTAATGATTGGATGTTGTTATATGGCGCATTTCTAAAGAGTGTAACTGTGTAATGGGTCGCACATCTCGCGGACCACAAAGGAACCCATCAGCCTTCCTAGCAATTATTATTGCACACGAAATGGCACAAAAGTTGACAGCACATTAAAGTCTGAAGCTGTACAGGTAAAAACACGAACCTTTGCATGAACAGTTCCTATAATACAAGGTTTCTAAATTTTGCCGATGCAACTGTTGCACAGCTGTGCGCTTGTTTGCGAAATGAAACGCCGGAGGACCTGTCGTCTGCTAAGCAAAAACACTTAGTACCCATGTACAAGCACCTTATTTGATGACGTTTCACCCATGTTTGCCACACCAGATGTACACAAACGAAAAAATAGTGACGTGTCATGCACAGTTACACCGTGATACGCTTAATGTGCATACCAAAAACATGTGGGTGACTGTGAGATAGTATAAAATCGAGAGTAATATGATTGCATCGGAAGTAAAGGTGAGTTCTCATAATCACGTTATTTATCTAGTTATTGTTTTAGATGAAAATGATCTCTTTTCCCCTCATGGTTTAAGAGAAATATGTACTTTGATTAACCACATGCATCTACATGTATCTACACTGTGTCATAAATTCTTTTCACAAAGAAGAATTCTGAAGGTGGTTTCTATCGGGTATATCATGGACGATTTTTAAAGTAAGCTGGTGTAAAGCGGGTAAATCTAAGCTAAAGCGTTATGATTCCTGAACAGCTGCAGTGTGTCACTGTGTAACACGTCACCGAACCACATAGACCATCGTGTCGCTTGAAAAGCAGTCACTCGAGGGTGGTGTAGCATGTTGTTACATAAAATGCATAAAGTTTATTTAAAAGAGACGTTTCTTTGAAAGTAAGACTGTTTTGAGCGTATATCGATTTCTCTTGTACTACTTTGGAATATATTGCAATAGCATCTTGTGAAGAGTTTTTGTCTTTTTCGACGATGGGTAACTGCATAACTTCAAATTGGTGTTAGTCATATGGCAAATTGGTACATAGAAGAGAAGCGTTTTTATAGTATACAGTTTCTAATATCCTGCTATTAATTTCTTTTTCACTCGTCCTCATGAATTTAACTCTGTAGCAGTTTTGTAAAATTTTGTTGTTTTTTTTTAACCCAGAAATGAATCTGAGGGCTAACTGCATAAGTTGTGACACATTCATTACACCGGCAGCATTCAACATGCCATATGTGTTTTGGGTGTTAAAATTCATCAACATCAAGTCACAGCTTGCAGCTCCAACTCTGTTTTTTTTTCTACCTTCAATTGACATTCAGAATTGATCTGATAAGATCTGAGATTTACCAGGCGCACAGGTGAATGTCAGTCACAGTGTAACACAGTTACAGTGTGGTGACACTGCACATTTGCACCCTATTTTTGACCACATGGAAGGTTCACCTGCCTTCTCTTTTGCAAGATTGTAATCTACACACATTGGCACAATAATTAACAGTAATACAAATGTCCAAATGTAACTTTGATTTTTGTCCACTGGTTCCCTGTTGTAGTATTATTGTGGAATGGCACAGATATATAAATGCCTTTTCACTCGTCTGATGGCAAACAGTTTTAGTTTTTAAACAGTTTTCTTTTTATATGTAGAATATATATAAGAAATAAAAATGATAGTGAAATATCTTGACACTGGGGGTTTAACTACAGAGAAAAACATCTTTGGCTTTGGAGCCTCATCTGCACAGTTAGCAAGAACATTTATAATTAAGTTCAATCATGTCAGGAGTTGTGGTTCTACATCTAAGGCTTTTAAAGGCATAACTTATTGAAGAGACCTATTAATAATTTAAAGATGAATCCTGATTAAAATTGAAACAAGTGCTGTCAAATTAAGTCATCCTATGTTTTGTTTTGTGTTTTTGTTTTTTTGGAAAAGAAAAGGCCTCCATCATTTGTCCAGGCTCAGAACTCAAAGTGAGTTGTAGATGGTATTTTGTTATAACACTGAAAGATAAGCATTAGCAGTACTTTGTTGTGAATGGTTGTAAAATAAGATATATTTTGATTATTTCGGTGAAGGATAACTTCTATATCGATAAATTCTTGCTTCATTTTCTGGTTTCACCCAAATGAGGATGGGCTTCCCTTTTGAGTCTGGTTCTTCTCAAGGTTTCTTCCTCATGTCGACTGAGGGAGGGTTTCCTTCCACTGGCGCCACAGGCTTGTTCATTGGGGATGAGTTGGGTTTGTAGAAGAAATGTTTAAATTCTTTATCAGATTTGTTTTTACTAATTAAAGCTGCTTTGCGACAATGTTAATTATTATAAAAAGTGTGATAAAAAAAAAAAGAATTGAACATAACTTAGTTGGTTTGGTTTACATTTTAAAGGAAGGTTCATCAGAGGAGGTCTTTCTTATACTGTTTGTCATTTACCTTATTTGTTTTATCTTTAATTATCAGATAATTTTGGCTGAATACAAAGGTTTACTGGCAAAATGCCCACTGTGTATAGGCATTGTTTTGTAAACAGGTGAAGACAAGTTAACTTGGCAGTGCAGCCCCATTTTGTAGAAAGTGGAAAAGTCTAGGAACAAGTTGTAAGGAATAGAAGAAGGCATATGATTCATTCATTCATTTACTCATTAGGTAAACCCATAAATTCTACTAGAGTCACGGAGAGGCACCTACCTCAAGGCATGGTGCAACCTGAACAGCTCACTAATCCATCACAGGGCCAACACTCCATCATTCACATCCACACCTAGAACCAGTCTGGAACAGCCAGTTGTGCATGGGGAGAACATGAAAACTTCCAAGGTCCTTGTTGCTGTGAGACGGATATGGTAGCCACTATACTACTATGCCTTCCATTTCAAGAAAAATAAAACAAGGGTAGCACATTTTATTTACTCTCTCTCTGTCTCACACAAACACACACACACACACACACAAACACACACACACACACACATGTTTTCACTGCCCATGTTGTTCAGGTTTGTATTGTTGGTCAGCATTTTTCTGATGCTAGTAAGCATAGCATGCACGCCATCTGGTGGCAAGAGTGCTAGGTTTACATATAGCGCCTGGTACATTAGATATTGATGCAGAAGTAACATGACATCAGAAGGACTTTGGGGCTGATTGTGTTTTATTTTCTTATAGACTCCACTATCTCATACTTATTTAATGTCTGGTAAATAAATGAGTCCCTTTAAAGTTTTCTATATACAAACTTCACCTTTATATCTGTATCTTTATCATTACACTTTGAGTCAGTGTGTTAAGAACATCAGGGTGTGGGATTGGTTTATCTGGAGCTTCACACTGGAATCACCAGTTACTATGGAAGCTAAAAATAAGAAGCAGTGATCATAGCAGTCATTTAAACTTCTGTTTAAGAAGAACACTTTAGAGAAATTTCTTGGTACGAGATCTTGATAGATATCACCAATCTCAAATTTCTTTGTTTACTTGAGGTTAATGTAGGTTAGGCCATGTAATAGACCAATTCTGCAGAATGTGTGAGGAGGGACAGGAATGTGAACTGACTACTGTAGACACATTTCTGCACTAAACAAACAAACCAACTAACCAAAGATGATCCATGATTACCCCGTACTTTCAGGCTCAAAATTGAAAATGTAAAAGAGCAACAGAGCACCAAGGTCTTTTGGGTGCAGTCATTGTGTTCTGTAAGATAAAGTATGTAGCATTTACTTTAATTTTACTTGCCTACATGATTAGATTTTTAGATCTCATTTCCATCCTGAAACTACCTTCAAGCATGTGTTTCCTTTGTGTATTATAAGTCGGCATTTATACCTGCAGTTATATGAGTTATATAGACTTGGGTATATGTGTTTCACAGTCAGAATGCCTGACCATTGTGGTGCAGACATCAGGTCACCGCTCAGCCTATAGAAATATTCTCCCTTTATGTTTGTGAGTATCTGAATATCTCCAAAAGAAAAGAGGAGGTGATTGAATTCTGACCTGTGGACACTTGCTTCTCCTACTGACCGACAGGAAATATAAAGAGTGGGCAGCTTTAATTCCTATAAAATAAAACAGCAACCACAGACCTGTGTTTTTGCATCAGCACAGAGCTGTGTTATATGGCCGTGTAAAACTAGGCTGAGGCTCTATAACAACTGAGGAGAACTGAGTACTCTGCCTAGAAAAATATTGGCACCAGACAGCAAAATACCCAAATGAAATGAAAAAGAAATTAAAATGAAAAGCACATTTGTTTAATAGCACACACACACTATGTGACTGGCCAGTTTTGTCTGATTTTGGAGTCAGCCAAATGCAAGGTTTGGATGTTAATTTCCATGTGTATACAACCACCACAGAGCTTGTAACATCAGAAATTCAGTTCCATGCATCATGCTGAGCACAGTATCAGGAGTGCAGGAAAAACATGGCAGGCTTCGAGGGTGTGAATCATGCCATATTCTCTTTAAGAGGTATGAGTGTGCTGCTCTGTGTGGGTGTAGGAAAGATGTATGTCCCACTCAAACTGAAACTGGACACCCAAGTGCTGTGGCATGTGAGTCACTTATACAGACAGGCCAAGTGCACCTACACAGCTAACATAAATGAAAAACATCTTTACCATGAAATAAAATACTTCAGTTGCTCTGAAATGATACTTTTAAAAACTCGACGGAATGTTGTCTCAGAAAGTTTCTCATGTGTACATCACTATATGTTTATGAATTTCTGAATCTGATTGGTCCAAAGTTGCATATTTATGTTTGTAAAGGGCACAGGTCAGACAGCAGCTCTGGCTGGAACATGAATGATGTGTTTATAGCCACTTATACGGAGCTAATGTTTATAAGAGCTTGTCTGTGGTTCCACGGTTCAAAGATGGCAGGCATCCAAATGGGAGCATGTCAACTCACTGCACATAACCAACTCACTACATGTCGACTCACTGAACATTATTTGGATTATATATGTACAAGAGTGACAAAATCTTATAATAAGACCATATGTAGAAAGTAGTGAAAGTAAGATGTATGTACGCAGCATGTTTTATTAAAACATAATACACATACTTGACAAATGCATCACATATGTATCCCAATTGTTCGACTATCGCATCATTGGGGATTGAAGAAAACACAAATCACATTATTGATTCAAACAGTTTGACTAATAAATATTTATCTTAAAGAACAGGAGATTGCAGTTTGCTAAGAGCTGTAGGGTGTGGATGATAGTTTTCTTGTTGAATTTCTTCCAGATCTTATCAAGTCTGGACTGAACGGACAGGATTTTCTAACTCAGAAGTTTACTCTGGACCATGACATACCTGGCCTCCTGGTGGAGCAGGGGTTAGCAGAATATATAGTTGAAGGTTGCTGTGGCCTGCCTTGGAATTTAGATGCCTATATGGGTATGCTTCAACCTTGTTGCTGGTCTGGATGGGCTGCTTGAAAACATACCATTAGGCTGGGGCCAGGTAGTGCTGGTGATCCTGCTGGTGTTGATGCACATTGCCAGTTGCTGTGTGGTGATGGCATCCTTGTTCGGGTTGTGTGGCCTTTGTTTTCCTGCATGTGTTTTGTGCATGTTGTTTTCAGAGATGGGCTGCTCCCACCGGCACCGGCTCCACTCACTCCTGCACACCGGCTCCGGATGATTTTCGTAAAGAGTAGCTGCATAGCCGTCAGCATGTTTCTTCCCTGCTGTTGCTACCCTGGCGAGCTGTCCAGGGTGTACTCTGCCCCCACCCAGAGTCGGCTGAGATGGGTGCCAGCCTCTTTGCGAGTCTTAGTGCCACCATGTTACCAAAGAAAATAGAAAAAAATTTACTTGTGTTATATTTTCATGTGCAGTTCTAAACGGTGTGATTTGATTCACTCAAATTTACATAGGAAACTTGATAGAACTTATAGGGTGTGGGGGTGCTTTTTGGGATGTCACCATAAAAAAGGTGGCTACTATTTACACATGACTAAAAATTCACTTTTTTGAGGGACAAAATAGTCAAAATTTCAAGCATAATGTTATGGCCTATTTGATGTGTTTGTTGATATTTTTTTGTGTATTTGTATATTTTTTAGCGATAAAGAGAACTTCTGGAACACAGGATTTTTATCATATGTTTGAAGTAAGCATTGAATCTGATTAAGGACTGTTAAGGACTTGTATGTGACCTTAGATAACAGGACAGACATTTTTTTTGGGCATTGAGAGGGTATAAAGAGGTTATCCCAAAGCCATGTTCAGAAGACAACAGCATCTAAATGGCAGCTTTCTACTAAAGCTCTACATCCACCAAAAGTTTGAACACGTTGTGTAGTTTATTTCCACTGGTACTGCGATTCACCCCATCACATGAGGACAGACATTACGGGAAAATCATTCACTTTTTACTCAAACCATTTATCCCCGATTTTATTAAGCAAGGTTACACAAAATGCTACCTGTCAAACACACATTGTATTATTTAAGAAAAACTAAAGTGATCAGAGTATGTAGCTTGCCATGAAAATCTAGTGTTTGCACAACGTGAATGGAATGTCCATTTTTCGCTTCCATTTTTACCTGCATGTGATTGTTGTAAGAAATGTTCAACATCCATGTAAATGAAAATATGAGTTATGATTAAATATCACAACAATAATTAAAGCCACGCTTTCAAAGCTTGGTTATTACAATAAACCAATAAGCAAATCTACAGTCACCTACATTATAACATCGATTCCAAACTTTAAATGACTAATAACAGTCCCGGCCTTAACACATTTTTAATAAAATGTCTGGTAAATGTGATAGTGCCACCTTCTAGCTAAAGGAAATTTCAAAAAGAATCACAAGTGTCTATTTTCATATGCAGCTTTAAAAGAGACCTTAGTGATATTGTCATGTTAATATTGTGGCTTTTAGTAATAAGCTGTGGGTGTGGCAGCAAAATCTGATGTAATGAAATGTCAAAAACACATAAAAGGGCAATAACTCACATGCATCATCACATCTGCCCCAAGCTTCAGATGATTAATACCAGTCATCCACAAACCCAAACATTTACCAGTTTCTGTGATAGTCTAAGCGCCAGCTACTAACAAAGTGCAATATATGATTTCTTGCTTCTGTTTCATTTCACCTGATGTATCTGGTCAGGAAACTCTAAAGACCTTGGTGGTAATATGTGGTAAATTTTATGGCTTCACATTGAACCGTGTTGTTCTGGTGGAGCTGTGAACTCAGACTTTCAGTGGGAGAGAGGAAGTCATTGTGACTGACCTTGGGATGCGAGAAATCTCACCAAACTTGGCACAAACATGCATACAGAAAATTTTTAACCTTATGTTGTTCTGGCACATGGGTGTGGCAAAATGGCTCCCTAGCACTCCCTAGAAAAAAACAAATAAAAAAACAGCCCCAGCAGGGTGTTTCCCCTATGTGAACAATATCTATCAAGCTTATGTAACGTCAAGGATGAACAAAAAACCTCTTGAACCCTTATTCTAAACCCAACAGGAGGTCGGCCATTTTGATTTTAAGGGTAGTTTTATTATGGTTATTTGTAGCCTTGGGTTACAGGCGATGGGTTACTTATCCGAAGGTCACCTGTTCAATCCTCACTATCACCACTGTTGGGCGCCTGAGCAAGGCCCTTAACCCTCAATTGCTCAGTTGTATAAAAATGATAATTGCAAGTGGCTCTGGATAAGAGTGTCTGCCAAATGCTGTAAATGCTAACTCGAATATGGGATACACAGTCTAGAGATGGTGAAAACTAAAACCTTGAGTTTTCATCATTGGGCGTGGCCATGACAGCACCTCAATTTTTGATGTCTCATTATGTAACAGGAAATTGCATTTCATTTTCAGCAAATTTGGTCAGTCTGTCCCAAACTTTATAAGGGTCCTTACTAGCCCCAACATCTAGACATGCCAAAACTCACGTATATTTATCACACCACCTAGTGGAAACAGAATATATATAGATGTCTGTCTGTCTGTCTGTCTGTCTGTGACCAGATAACCTTCAAATTGTTCAGGAAATCACACCTCCTTTCATATAGAATCTTTTCTATATTGTGTGGTTTTGTTGAAGGGCGTGTCTGTAGCAGTGTGGTGAGTTTCAGTGTGAAAATGGAAGTTAATGTACTTCATTAATGTATTATCTGATTAACCCAAATGTCACGACTTGACAAGGGTCCAGTTCCAGTCTGATGGTGTCACACAGGTTCTAGTACCGGTAATACTGCAGGAGTGAGGGCCCTTCATATGTTTTTTATTGTAATTGGTTGACAGCCGGGCCAGTCGGAAAAATGGAGTTTAGTCTGTATACAGTACCTATAATGGGAGAGAAGTGACATCACGTCTCAGAAAAGTGTGGTCAAGTAATGCATGGACGCCATTTTGTTTCTTCAAGATGAAAGGCTGCTGTTCATTTTGCTGCAGCAGTAGGTCAGGAAATAGTTACATAAAATGTAGAAAGGTGGGAAGAGATTATTGGCCAGAATGGATGGAAAAAACATTATTAAACAGTATTATATAATAATATACAGTATTATAATTATTAAATATAAACAGTGTTATTTCATTTGATTTTTTTTTTTTTGGCTGCTTTTGTTATGTGAAAAAAGTTAATAATGCTGTGATTCTGTCCATCATTTCAGAAAGTAAGTAAATTATCATAAACCTGGATGTGCACATGACAAATGGTGTCGTCTGATGAAATCTGATATTACCACACAAATATTTCCTATTATGTACCTGACATGAACATTTTGGTACCTCAGAGAGCACCTCGCAGCTTGGTGTTCATCTGCTCCTAATGAAGAATGCCGGAGCCAAATGCCAGGAAGGTTTAAAGATTAGCAGGATTAAAGATTTTATCATGGTTACTGTTCCTCCATATCCCTTATGTTAAACAGCTGTGTAATTAGTGGAAAATATGTGTTTACTAAAATAATCACTGACTGTAACGTCTATTTATTTTACACACACACACACACACACACACACACACACCACTTTCAGTGATGGCCAAAATTGCTCAGTTTGACAGCTGTGTTTTTCAGCTGACTAGACTTTTATTACAAATGAAACCTATATATATTGACTCTAAAGTGAAAATGTCAAAATGGTTAAAATTATTTCACAAATTTACAAGATAATCTTTTTTAAAATGCCGTCCTAGGTCTCAAGGTTGTTGCTGCTCAGTATAGGTACTCCAAACCTTCTCAGTTCATTTCACCGTCATGTGGAAAAGATAAGAAGTTGATTAAGCCATCAGAGCTCATGTCATGCACAGTATATGGGTCAATATCACTATAAGGTGCTTTGAGACCTTCATAATAAAAACTTTTGATTTTTCTTTTAACTTTATATTCAGTGTATTAAGTAGACTGTAGTCTGTTAGAAATGCATGCTGGTCAAGCTCCAACATTGTTAATAAATTTTTTTGCAAGTAGACCCCAAAATACGCCCACCTTGTCACTGGGCAAAAAACTGTAAGAATAAAGTGTTTTTCATTGCATAGCAGTTATAAAATATATATTTTCATAAAGATATTTGGTCCCTTTCTCAATAGTTTGTTAGTTAATGGAAAATTGTTTGAATTATTGTGTAATTACCACAAAAAAAGTTGTTTCCTTGTAAAATCTGTAATAGTTATACTTTTTTCTCAAAAAACATCTAACAACTAAGTTATCTGGTGAAACCTTTTAGCAATACTATCTGGCCCTCATTTGTTTATAGAGAAACCTGAAAAAATGCTTTAATAGGTGAACAGGAGTTATTAAATAACATTAAACTCCTAAGGAAACATTTTTCTATTATTTAACAAAGCAAATGTAAACTTAACTTAGAAACAGAAGATGCTCACTTAAAAAACCCCACACAGAATGATCACTGTAATTGCTATTCCACGTATTTGCAAACAGATGGCTTAATATGTAAAGAGCGCCTTTTCAGAGCCTGTGGTTCTGGCATCAGGTTAAGTATCTGCCCATCATGATACCAGCTGATTTGCTGGTTTTCTGGTCTTCTGTGATTGTCTGCTATCTTTTCTGCTTGTCTTTTTTTGTCTAAGTCTCTTCCCCTGATGCCATTGTCTGAAACAGAAAAAAATATAAAAATAGAAGGATTTTTATTAAGAATTTATGGAGTTATCAAGGTCATTTTATGGGGAAATAAACAGTTAAAAAGTGTCTTTTCATATAAATTATTTAATCACATAGCTAAACTTCCATGTCATGGGCCTGGAAACAGGAGCTTCAGAAATTTCAGGGGTGACTGCAGCAGAGCACTGGCTCTGTCCCTGGCTTGCCTTTTTGCCTCCTTTCATTTATTCCTTTTTGCCCCCTTCGCCCTCTGATTCAGCTCATTAATACCCATCTTCTTTCCAGTCTCCCTGTCTTCTTTCCATCTGTCCCTCTCTTTCTTAATGTACTTTCTCTTTCTGTCAAGGTCAGTATCACAGCGTTTTCGACACCACCTTGCTTTCTCAGCTCCACTTAGGGCCATTCCATAAAGTGACTGATTATTCCCCTTACCCCCTTAATCCTGATAAACTATGATTCTGAGCCTTGCTCAGTTAATGTGCTTAGCTGTAACTTTGCAGACATGTTAAGACTGAATAAGAATAAAATTCATCCAAAGGACTGCTGATTCTGATACCACAAAAATCACCCACACTGATTATAATCTTCGGTTATACTGTAAAAATGTAAATATGTAAAAAAGATGTGTTTAGAATAGATTCTGAACACATTCGCTGTCATGTACCATGTCCACCCTGTCACCGAAGGCTTGGTGACATGGTTGACAGTGACAGGGTGGACGGTTTTGGCAAAAGTTAGCGTTTAATGACCACGCGTTGGTTAGCAAAGTAGCTAAGTTTTGAAGAGGACTGCGTACTGTTTTCCAAATATGTTTTGAATTTCTGAAAAGTTTTATATGTAATATTTTGTGGTAACAGGGTGGACCTGCTAAGCTCAACAACATCCAGGTACAAATACAATATGATAGAAATTGGAAATATAAATGTAAATAATTACTGCTCTTGTAGAGTAGGTTTCCACCTCTACTAAGGACAAAACAAAATGTTGATGATGATGTTTGATTGCATCAGCCCAATCCTGAAAGGGGTGATTCCCCCAAAAGTGACAGGGTGGACAGCAATGTCTAGCACACGCGTAGAATGTTAAATACTCCGATGAAAATAAAATATAAATTATCCAAATAACTTGTTGAGTATAATGAAACTCAACATCTAAAAAGTGTGTGTGTGTGTGTGTGTGTGTGTGTGTGTGTGTGTGTATATATATATATATATATATATATATGTGTGTGTGCGTGCGTGCGTGCGTTTATTTATTTATTTCTTTTTCTTTTTCGTTTACACAGTTGTGAAAGTCACTGAGTTCCTGCAAGCAGTGTGAGGGACCGACAAAAATCATGTACATTCCTGCAAAAAACATTGCAAGTAAAATCACATTTCAAGAGGTTTAAAATTGCACCCAAATATATATATATATATATATATATATAGTATGTGGGGGAAAAAAATAATAGTATAACAGATGTAATGATGGATGAGTGTTGGGATGAAATGTGAACTACTGTACATACATATATCCGAACTGTCGCCATGAACTCATTTAAACCCCCTGATGAGTGGGCAACCACGAAACAGCCTTGTCGGGATGAAATTGAAGTACTATTATTTTTTTTCCTACATACAATATATTTAGCTCTACTTTGACGTATCGAGCACTGTTCTACAGAAAATTGATTTAAGATCTTATATATAGGTGGTGTTTGCCCATTTATATTAAATAATTTTAAATATTTTTCAATGAGTTCATGGCGACAGTTCCGATTCAACCTAGGACACCAAATATATATATATATGTATATATATATATATGTATGTATGTATGTATGTATGTATGTGTGTGTGTGTGAGTGTGTGTGTGTGTGTATGTGTGTGTGTGTGTGTGTGTGTATATACACATATATATATATATATGTATATACA
>JAOUQZ010013728.1:0-15443 GCA_028564935.1 Neosilurus hyrtlii
CTTTAAAGCACTTCTGTAAGTCGCTCTGGATAAGAGCGTCTGCTAAATGATGTAAATGTAAATGTAAATGTAAATGTGAGGATGACACCTGGGTTAAGATCAAATCTTTGGATGTACCACATTTCACTGATCACATTAACAAAGTGAACAAACACATCGAGTTTATTATGAAGGATTTTAAATGTCACTAGTTTTTTTACACTGTGAAACTGTCATGGCGACATTTGAAAGTTCATGTATACTGCAAACCAACACATACAGATCAGTATTTAAGGTTTGATTCTCATCATCCACTGCAGCACAAACTAGGTATCATCAGGACACTGCAACACCAAAGAGACACCATCCCCACAGACACAGAGGCCAAGAAAGCACAGAAACACCACAGCAACCATGCCCTGGGTAAACGTGGATATCCTAACTGGGCACAAAAAGGTGCAAAAATACCCAAAGAGTGCTCCAGTCGACCCAAAAGAAAGGAAGGATAACTGCAGTCCAAATGAAAACCGGTGGTGATCCTGAATGTAGAAGCAATACCCGAACAGCTAAACACATATTTTCTTAACACCCCGTCTCACTGAATAGGGTGAGTAGCTCAGACATCTGGTGGAACTTGGGGTACAGCCACTGCTCCTCCACATCAAAAGGAGTCAGTTGAGGTGGATCAGGCATCTGATCAGAATGCCTCCCTTTAGAAGTGTTCCAGGCACATCTAACTGTGAGGAGGCCCAAGGGCTGACCCAGAACTCGCCGGAGGGATTATATAACCCATCTGGCCTGGGAACAGCTTGGGATACCCAGGACTTGATAGAGAGTGTCGCCGGGGAGAAGGATGCCTGGGTTTCCCTACTTGGCCTGTTGCCTCTATGACTCAACCTTTGATAAGAGGAAGCAAATGAATGCACCCAAGTAGGTGATTGCCAGGGGTTGTACATGAAATAGGCCCATTTCCAGATACACTGGAATATTTTCCAAAATGTAATAAAAAGCAAACTTTCTGATGTGTTCATTAGTGTGTACCTTTTTTAACTAACAAATTTTTTTTTACAGTACAATATTTTTTTTTTTTACAGACCAACTTAGTCATTCTTTCCTTCATTCATTTTCTAAACCGCTTAATCCTAATTAGGGTTGCGGGAAGGCTGGCGCCCATCTCAGCCAACTCTGGGTGAGGGCAGAGTACACCCTGGACAGCTCGCCAGGTCATCACAGGGCCCAACTTAATTGTATTTGATAAATACAAAAAGTTGGAACAGAGGCATTGTATTAAATCACTTTTTTTTAAATACATACAAATAAATACATTTAAATCTTTTGGGAACCAATAATATTAGTTGTTGAAATTTTGCCATCCATAAAAAAAAAAATTTTGTAATCCCTGCTTGATGCAAGACTTCAGCTACTCAACCACAATGTGCATTTTTAACACATGTCCCTCTAAGGTCCCAATATATGCCTTCACAAAGGTATTTTCACGCACATGCTATTCACCCATGCCATGGGAACTGATGCATCCCATACCATCACAGACTCTGGCTTTGCACCTTTCACTAACCAGTTTGATGGTCTTTTTCAACTTTTATGGAGAGCTCAACACCCATTTTCCCAAAAACAACCTAAAATGAGAATTCTGACCACAATACACAGTTCAGGCCGAGAAAGCATAGAACTTGCATTTATACATGAAGTGATAATAAGGGAAGATGTTCAGATTCCATACCCAAAAAGGTGATAGTTCAAATAATCTGATAGTTAAAATAATCTGATAATAATATAGAACTGCTATTTGTTGTACAAATGCCATGATTTCATGCCGGCAGATAATAGGGGAAGATTTTCAGAATTCATGTCTACCAAAATTACATTTTAAAAATGTTACACTGTCAAAAAACTCTGTCCATATAATACAAAATTGGATAACAACGTTTGTATCCCAGATTCTGTAGCGTAAAGCGACTAGATGTTTGACTCCTCCTGGATGGGATGCTCATCTATTGCAGGTCACCCTCCCAGTATTTTTATTGGTACCTATTTATACTGCTGGGTGTACAGAGGCATACTTTTGGTTAAGACCTTACCCAGAGATCTAACAGGAATTTGAACCCACAAGGTCTCAATTACGAGCCCAGCAACCTCAACACTATAGCACTGGCGCCACTACGAGAAAAGCAACGAGGGCCAACACATACACACACACACACAGACACACACCGACACACACCGACACACACCGACACACACCGACACACACCGACACACACCGACACACAGACACACAGACACACACAGACACACACCTAGAGGCGATCTGGAACACCCAGTTAGCCTCATATGCATTGTCTTTAGGACTGTGGGAGGAAACCGGAGTACCTGCAGGAAACCCACGCAAGCACAAGAAGAACATGCAAGCTCCACAAAGAAACGCTCTCTCAGAACCCAGGAATCGAACTCAGGACCTTCTTTTTTCCCAGTACTATTTTTGGTATTGAAAGACTGAACCTTTGGTGAACGCCATTTTTTGATACCTCAACTGCAACCAAGTACTGTAGGCTATACATTCAAACATACATACATACATACATACATACATACATACATACATACATACTAGTGGTCAAAAGTTGTAAAAACACCCAAATGTTTCACATTTGATTAAAATGAAAGCAGTTTAATGTCCCACTGTACTCTGAAATTAAAGCTTAGAAAAAAAAAAAGTTTTGTTTATCACAATGCAATTAACATTTTTTTCAGCTGATATTACAGCTGAATTTATTCATGGCATTCTTTTGACAAAGGAAATTAAATATTGTTCTGGGAGTTTTTTCCCAACTCTGCTGCAGATTTTTCCACAAATGTGTTACACGTGTTGGTTGCTTTGCCTTCACCCTTCTGTCCATTTCATCCTTTTGTCCACTTCCCAAACCAACTCGAAGAGGTTTAAATCTGCAGAGTGTGCTGGGCATTCCAATATTTTTAAAACCTCCCATTTTGTTCTTTTCATTTAAGGTGGTTGTGATATACTGCTTACTGTTGCTCCTTTTCAGGTCATTCAATTTACTGAACTGCTTAAATTTCACTAAATCTCTATTTTATATATACACAGGGTGTCCCAAAAGTAACTATACACTTTTATTAAATTCCTATAAAATGACACAAGAAACTAAGTGGATTTATTTTTAATATTGACAAAGCAGTCCTTGCAGTTTTACTTTCTAGACTTGCCATCACGTTTCAATGCCTTGAAGACCTCCACATGAGTGCCACCATTTTCGACAACCTTCAGCCACCTTCGGACGCAGTTTCCATTTGTGAGTGTAGGTCAGAAAAGGCTTTCTCCTTGCCTCCCAAACAGTTTGTTGGCATGTAGATAGCGTTTAATGGTTGTTATGGAGACTTTGTGACCCCAAGATACCACTCTTTGATGCAGTTCTCTGAGTGAGCTTTGGAGAATGTTTTACTTCCCTAACCATCCTCCTCACTGCGTGGAGGCAAGATAAACTTGGGTCCTCGCCCATCCTTGTTTGTCACTGTTCCAGTCGTTTAAAACTTCTTAATTATTGACCTGACTGTGGATATGGGCAAATTTAGGTATCTATCTTCCTGACACACATCATGAATAGCATGTTCTCTTGTCTTTCCCATGTTGAAGTGTGATTAAGAGAAATAGGCCTCTGTGCTATGTCATATTTAGACCCCAGGGAAAGTGGAAGTCATTAATTACTAATTAAAATTCCTATATACTCTGATTGATTTTAAAAACTAAAGTAGAAATGACAAAAATGTTTCAATTACATTTATTTTATAGGAATTATCAGGGGTGCCAATAATTGATTTTCAATCTATATTATCAATTAATTGCTTTCTAACTTGCAACATCCTTCATAATATGAACACATTGATTTTTTGACGGTGTCTTACCAGCACCAGCATATTTGGGATGGTGACCACATCAGATTCGTTGCCTTCTGACATGCTCTCCTCAAAGAAATACTGCCGATATTCACGATAAGACACTGTTTTGTTGTCATGGAATGTGATATTGTCTTTCCAACGCTTCTCACTAAAAGTAAAAACATGTGACAGGTCAGCAAAATAACATTTTATAAATTGACATCTTTTCATTTATGCATATTTTCTTTTCTTTACACTTTCCCTTCTGTCCTTTCTACACTTTATAAATCCACCACCACCTTTCTGTAAGCCAAAAAAGAATCTGTTAGCAGTATAAAAATATATTTTTTTGGCTAATAAATTCACTCAGAAGCAGCAAATATAATAATAATAAAAATACAAGAAATTAAAAAGAAAAATAAAACATAAAAAAAAAGAAAATTATTACTACTATTATGTGTTCACTGCAAAAATTTGTTAGCTAATCAAGATTTAAAATCTTATATCCAACCAAATACTTTTTTTGACCACCTTACTCACTCATTTGCCAAACTGCTTCATACTATTAGGGTCGCACTGGGGCTGAAGCCTATCTCAGCCAAAATTGGGTGAAGGTGGGGTACACCCTAAACAGCTCACCAGACCATTATAGGACCAAAACACACACCTAACCATTCACATTTACACCTAGGGACAATTTGGAAAAGCCAATTTGCCTAATGTGCATGCCTTTGGACTGTGGGAGGAAACCGGAGTTCCTAAAGGAAACCCATGCAAACACAGGGAGAAAATGCAAAGCCCACACACCATCATGCCGTCGTATTTTTGATCTTGTTCTGGGAATAAGTTTAATAAGTGGCTTCCTGTAGCTGCTCGCATTAAATTCAAAACATTAATGCTTGTCTACAAAGCCAAAAATGGCTTAATTATTATTCTTATTACAGCAACAATATAATGTGTAAGATTATTAATATTGTCTTGAGAATATTTGTATTTTATTTCTTAGTCAATTTATGCTAAATTACTTTTTTGTTTTTTTTAGGAAAAAATGGTTTTAAAAACTTTTTAATTACATCATTCATTTATTCATTCATTTTCAGAACCGCTTTATCCTAATGAGGATCTCAGCCGACTCCGGGTGAGGGCAGAGTACAACCTGGACAGCTCGCCAGGCCATCGCAGGGCAGAAACACGCTGACGGCTATGCAGCTACTCTTGACGAAAATCAGCAATGGTTCTTTTACATGCCTCCCACCATAGACAGTAAGAGACATGGCCGGCATTTGATTTGGGGACAGCAGTGACAACCCGTTGATAGTGGGGCTTGAACCCACGACCTTGGGATCAGTAATCCAGCACCTTACCACCAGGCCCCCTTAATTACATCAAGTAAAAAAAAAAAAAGGAAATTGGTTTTGATCTTATTTGACTAAATACAGTTCTAACAATAAGTGTTCATCCATTTCTTCATTTTTAGCCATTTCTCACTTTTTTAAGCAGAATTTTTCTTTCTTCTTTTAGGGAATTTTACCATGTGTAACTATCCCATTGCACTGGCAGATAATGTAACTTGATTACAGTATGTTTCTTCTCAGAAAAGTATTTAATTCTTATATTCAGATATTTTTTGCAGTGTGCATGGTTAGTCACATGTTTTCAATTCCTTGACACTGCAAAAAATGTACTCATGATTGGAGGGGTTATATTTGGCAAAAAAATGTGCTTCCCTAGGAATAGGTCACATGTCCCTTTTGCAAAACAGGAAACCACTCGCCAGTCACAGAATACACCACAGGCACAATCCTCAAAAATTATAAACATATGCTACATGAAATGAAACTTGATGACTAAACATAAAACACATTTATTAGATGAACTATCCTTCTCTGAGCATTACCTTATGAAAGATACAATTATTATGGCTACGATTTTCTCATAAGCCTTTCAAGCACAGTGTTTAGTGAGTACTTACATTTGGTCTGACCTTCACTGTTGTGAGGATCCGTGTTCTCCAATCCATCAACCTGTACTTATTTCTGGTTGCAATTTAATAAGGACCCGAGAGAAGGTCAGTGAATCCATAATAATAATAACAACAACAACAACTAGAATTATGAATTTTAGAATTAAATAATTATAGAACTATGCGTTCTTGTCTCAGAACACCAGGTGTATCCTCCACATGACATATCTGACTTTTTACATGGCCAAGTGCATATTTCATGTGGCCCCTGTGACCTTGAAATTAGGTCAAGGTGATCCAATTTCAATAGGCTTGAAAACCTTGACACCAAGTATAACGGGTATGAATTGGAAAGGTGACCCATTTTCGATATTTTGGTAGGGAGCGTCCTAGGGATCAGCCGACATAAATGTAAAATAAAAACCTGACAACAGTGTTAAGAAGCAAGCGTTTGGGGTGGTGGCAGATGCGGACATACAATACAATAATAATATCGATAATAAAAACAACAACTATACTATTTATATCATTATAAATTATTATTATTATAGGAGACCAAGCACCATACATGTGTAGAACACTATTGTTTGTGTACAATTTATTCTTCTTAAAAAGACACATTTTTTATATCTTGCACAATGTGAAATGGCAACACAATTAATTTATGCGTCTCGTCAAGCACACCAGAAGCATTCTCCATCCATTAATTTATGCATCTCAATCATAACAGGTTATTAGATTTGATGGTTAAAATGTCAACATGCCCAGAGTGTTATCCTGATATAGCGCCACCATCTGGCCACAGAAAGAATGGCTTTACTGAATCGCAATGATACTCCTCCTAAAGAGATCATCCGACTTATTTATTATAAGGTATACATGATGTCAAGATGCTGCTAATGTGATTTTTTTTTCATGTTGTCAAAATGGTAATAAAATAAATTGATATGTTTTACCATTCATTGCAACATGCAGTTAAAATGTTGCTGGTTATTAGATATGACAGTTGTAGTCATATGTGCATGCCCAGAATGACTATGTGGTATAGCGCCACCATCCTGGCAGCAGTAAGAATGGCTTTTTCCAAGTTCTTTTGGATCTTTTGATGCTCAACAATTCATTAGATTAATGTCAGATTTGCTCTAGCTTTATGGATATGATGGTTATCAAGCTGTCCACATGCCCAGAGTTACTCCTTTGTATAGCCCACCCATATGGCCTTGAAAATATTTTTATTTTATGGATCTCAGCAATACTCCTCCCTGATGAATTATCAAATGTATATCAGATTAGGAACATATGATGCTAACATGTTGCCAGTGTTATTTCTCAAAGGGACTTTTATTATCTTAAAAAGTGACAATAAATCTTTCAAGAACATTCATTACAACAAATTTTAACAACATTCACCATAACTTTACTGATACAGCTCAAAGTTAATGAGTTATTGGGTTTGATAGTGGTCATGATATCCACATGCCAATACTGACCCTCTGGTATAGCACCGCCATCTAGCAAAAAATAAAATGTCAGGTTTTTTTTGTCAGATTTGCTACAGTTACTGATGATGATGGTTTTGAAGAGATCCACATGCCCACACTGACTCACCAGTATAGCACCACCACCTGGCAAGAGAAAGGGAGGCTTTTTCACCCATTTCAATTATTGTACTCCTAAACAGTTTAATGCATCCGGGTCAAATTTGTTGTAGTTATTGGCTATAGTGATTATAATGACATGTTCATGCTCATGCTCAAAATAACTTTGTTATATAGCACCAAGATCTGAAAAAAATGAAAGCACTACACACAGTAGTCTAATAACTCAGTGCTTGGGCCCTTTGTTGCCATTTGTATCTATATTATTAGGGGTCCAAGTGCAAAACTCTTGAAACTCTATTGTTTTTACTCAGTTTAATAAATTCTTCTGCCACTTTTTGTTCTTTTGGCTATAAAGCCAAAACTATGCAGCGAAAAGAGTATATTTGGTAGCATGGGAGAGGGTCATGTTCTAAAAGATATCAACCTGGCAGCTATCATTGCTTGAAATTGGCATTTTCACAAGCTTCTCCCCTTGTAATCATTTGATAAAAAGTATTCAAACTTGGTATACAGGTTCCACTCCTCACAGAAAATAATCTTGCCTCTTAGACCTTTCAAGGCTGCCAAATTGGATTTTAAGCTAATTTGCATAATTATGACTTTAGCACTCCCAGTGCAGCTAACTGGGTTATCAAAGGCCAGCTATGTCTCTCACTGTCTGTGGTGTGAGACATGTAAAAAACCATTGTTTACTTTAAAAAAAAAAATAGGCTGCCTTGTCATTAGCGTGCTTCTGCTCTGCGATGGCCTGGAGAGCTGTCCAGGGTGTACTCTGCCCTCGCCCAGAGTCGGCTGAGATGGGCGCCAGTCTACCCCACAACCCCAATTGGGATTAATCAGTTCAGAAAATGAATTAATGAATGAATTATTGATTTTAACAAAAAATACATTGTCTAAATGGCTGCATTTGCACGAAATTTAAAAACCAGTGCTTGTCACTGCTATTCAGGGACCAACAAACTTCTTTCAGTACATCAGACACACATGTAGCCACGTAGCAGCACTACTGCAGATATCAGCTAGCATACCAAAAGTGCTTTACTGAAGTAGACCCTCCCATCTATACATCACTGCATGCAAAACTTGCCATAAGCTTTTCTTACTTGCTTAATAAATAAACAAAATAAATAAAACACTTTAAGGTAAATTATAAAAGTACCTTGTTATTTTTTTATAATCTAGAAATGATTTTTTTAAATAATAATTAATTTTTAAAAAATGCTTTTGTCAGGTACTAAAGACTTTTTCCCACTAAAAGGCACTAATTTTATTTTTTTGAAATGTATTTACTTTGGTTTGTGCAGTGAGTAACTATTGAGCAGCACTCAGGATTTCTGTTCTTAACCGATTAAGAAACTTGTTTGTTTGAATAAGTTATTTTAACACTATCAATACATAAAGCAAATAATGTTCTTACTATATATCAAAATCAGAATCGTAAATCAAGTACAAGGTAAAAAAAAAGAAATTGCATATAGTATTGCCCAGCCTTAGTCTTATGGTGTATCTTGCTCAACTTTTTTGCCCAGACTTTAGGCAACATGAGGTGACATAGCAGGGGGGCCCATCCATCACCCTGAATGATGGCTTGGTGTGTTGCAGGCTTCACACTAGAAACTTCAGACTTCAAGGACAAGCATTTACCAAAAAAAGAAAAAAATCTAAAAGGCGGGGGAAACACCTACACAAGAGAAGTAGCTATTATTTTAACAGCAGCAAAGAGTGAGAAAATGCCTGGGGTCAACATGTCCATGAATATGATGCACTCATGGATTTTAATCCTCTTCTTTCCTTAACTGAGACATAAATTACTGTTGTATAGACTTGTACAAGAATATTAAGGTGTCAACATTATTCCCTACAGGCAGGGTGGGGAAGTAGTATATTTCACACCTCTTAACATTTATATAACTGTATCTGTTAATTTTAAGGGCCCCTTAAGGGCTAAACAGCTTAATAAATACTGAAAGGAAAAAACTCTACATTTATACTATAAAGAATATGATAAGAAAACAAGAGCATATTATATATGCTTTTTTAAGAATTTTATAAGAATTATTATTTCCGGCAGCTTCACTAACTGCCTTATAGAGTAATACTATGTTGTTCATTTGCTATGATTCTAGGAAAACCAGTCCCAAGTTATAAAAGTGTTAACAATATATAGTTTGGTTGAGACATGTTTATTACCTAAAGTAGAAAAATGTGTTCTGTCAAGATCATACCAGAACAGACAAGTTATATATATTTTCCTGAATTTACATACAGACCCTGCACTGATAAATCTCATAGATAAAAACAGAGCTTGTTATAGAACTACAAAAGCACTAAAATAATTCAAATATCAAATGAATTGATCAACTCAATAAAATTACATAGACAAATTACTACAAATTACTACAGAAGCAATGCCTTATAAATAAATAAATATATATATTAATATAATTATATTATTATATTTATAGAAAAGTAATTTTTTTTAATTAAGTTTAATTAAAAACACTTTTGGACAAAAGTGGTGGTGTATAATCTGCACTGCACACTACTGTGTATGTATGTATATATGAATATGTGTGTATATGTATATATTTATATATATATTACACACACACACACACACACACACACACACACGTCATATTTTGCACACTTTCACCTTTGTGGGTACAAATAATATCTTACATTTAGAATGCATATACATTTTCATATTGTTTTATAAAACCTTTAAAATAAATTTTTCATCGATACACCTAAACAAGCAAACAAACAAACCCCAAATTAGCAAAATCACAGGTCTCAGGAGATCAAAACAGACTCATGTAAATATCCTTGATTAACCAGTTTACGCACCTGTACACATATGGACCTTTTTGCTCGAGTGTGGGCTTCTCTCCAGCCAATACCTCTTCAGGGTTGAGAACATTGAATATATATACAGACATGAAGAACGGTACAGGAATATCTTTCCACATAGTGTAGGTGAGATTATTGCTGGGGTTGATCACCACATTCTGTAAAACACATGGCAAACTAAGTGAGATACTACATGAAAAAAGCAGACAAACATGTTGAGTACACCCACACACACACACACACACACACACACACACACACACACACATGCACA
The DNA here is from genome assembly GCA_028564935.1 of Neosilurus hyrtlii. Lineage (NCBI taxonomy): Eukaryota > Metazoa > Chordata > Actinopteri > Siluriformes > Plotosidae > Neosilurus > Neosilurus hyrtlii. The sequence goes on from JAOUQZ010013728.1 coordinate 10,583, forward strand.
AACATATATATCTAGTTGGCACAGCTTTAGCCTAGATTACAGCAGGTAATATATGTTTTCCAATTACCTCATTTGTCTAATTCTTAAAAAAAAGTGCCTAAAAAGTTAATTCCATATTTTGTTGCTTTTCGTAGAAAACTGGCATGGAACTAGCTGGTTACCAATAACCTAGCAGGTTATCTAAGGGCCTGGTCCTTTAGCAGTCAGTCACATTTGGTGGGGAAAAAAAGGTTACATTAAAAGAATAAATATTATGAAATAATAAATAAATAAACAAATAACTTCTTACTATTAAGTCCTATAAATCCATTTTTGTGGAAATCCAAGGTTAGAAGAAGGCCTATTACTTTAGCAGTCCAGTAGAGTCATGTTTAGTGGAAAAAAACTATAATTCCTAAAAATCCAATTCGTTTTTACTATTAAATACATTAATTCTTAATTTTATTGCTTTTGATGGAGTTAGTGAGTGTGTATAAATAAAGTATGTACACTATATAGTAGGTATACTTTCTGTTAGTACTTTATGAATCCACCTTAGCCTACGATGGGTCTGTTGGGATTCTTTTCTACCAGTGGTACAATATTTACCCATTCTTATTTATACATCTGCTCAGTCAGATGGGATGGTGATGTTGGTTGACTGCAATCTTTAAATTACTCCACAGATTTCAAAAATTTCTTCTATTTCTATTTACTAGTTTTATCTTGAGGCACGCCCCAGTCCCTGCTGCAAAGAAACACCTGAACGGCAGGATGCTACCCCCTCCATGCTTTACTGAAGAGATAGTGTTTTTCAGATGGTAAGCTGCATTTGCCAGGTACACTGTTTGCTTTGATATCTATTCCATTTAAGCATCTAGAAGCATAAAACTTAATGAAGAATTGATGTGACCTTTCTTGAGAAGTGTTTTTTTCCTCTAATAACCATCCACAGTGACCATTCTTTGCCAAAATTTCCTCTAAGTGCTTTAAACATGCCATTAAACGTGCCCCTCTCTAACTAGTTTCCTCTTTACTATTCCATCCATTTTATATGGAATAGTTTAATTCTCATTTTCCACTTCTTTATCCTGACTTTACTGTTCTACTAGGGATTGATAAAGCCTTAGATTTTTTTTGTTTTTGTATCCATCTCCTGACATGTGCTCACAACTTCATTCCTAAATCAGCCTTCACACTATGATGAATTGAAACAAACTGTAGAACTCCCGAGGGCTGAACAGAATGAACTGACACTGAATGAAGAGAATTCAAAACTATTTCAAAAAACCAATTTAATAACATCCCACTAAAAACCAGAGCAGATGCTACACAAATGTTTTAACAGATATAAATATAAAAATGTATTAATAAATTCTCTGGTAGAAGTTCATATTGTCTTCTTAGTTTTAACTGTTCTTTATGTAAAACTCTTTTAGAAAGACAGGAGAGTTTTGTTTCCACCTGCTTAACATGTTACAACTACTTCCTGCAGTCATCGTCGGTAGTTGAAACATGTTAAGCAGGTTAAAACAAAACGCTCCTGTCTCCTTATAATTTTATAACATTTGTTTGCAGGAATACAACATTTGCACACTGACTCATCAAATTTCCATCCCAGTCACTTTCCACAAAATGATGTCTGAAAATGCCAAAGTTCAAGGGACAACTCCAGGCGAAAGGCAGGGTACACCCTGAACAGCTCGCCAGTCCATCACAGAGCCAACACAGACACACAACCACTTGCGCTTACACTCAAATCAAGGGGCCAATGGGGATATTCAGTTAGCCTGATGTGCATGTCTTTGGACTACTAGAGGAAACTCACGCAAGCACAGGGAGGACATGAAAACTCCACACAGCCCAGGACTCAAACCCAGAACCTTCTTACAATAGGGCACAAATGCTAACCACTATTTCATCATTCTACCCAATTAAGGAACATTATTCTGAAATTGCACCACAATTTTTAGATGCAGGTTTTGGCAGACTGAGTGACGCTCAGATGCTCTTTTTATTTTATAGATCTGTTGCCTATTACCCACAGCAGATGCAAAATCATTCAGCTGTTTCTTTTTATTACCGCTTACTTTTCCAGAATTTTTTGCACCAATACCAACATTTATGAAGTCTAATCTATATTCATAAATTTTCAAAATATAAAGGAATGTAGGTCAAAAATTAAAACATTACTGTGAGATTAAAGATTCATTCATTTCGCAAGTTCGAATCCGGGTTGATGCCACAGCCATCCGTGACCGGGAGTCCAGGGGAGCTAATCGTAAAGAGATGATAGTGCAGCAGCACACGAGAAAAATTCAGTGTTAAAATTGTTCCATGGGGTTAGTTGGGACATGTTCTAACCAACCCCACAATGATATTCCAAGTGAAGGCAAACAGTCATGTCCCAAAAAATAGAATCTCGACAAGAATGACATTAATTAATAAAGTATTATTTCTATTTCTAAAGATGGAACACTTGTCATTTTTACCTTTTGTTAAATTAAAATTTAATTACCTTCCTGTATGCAAAATAAAATAAAAAAAAATAATAATTATATATATATATATATATATATATATACACACACACACACACACACATACATACATACATAATCTTTATTTCATAAAAATTTAAGAAGAAACAAAACTCTTGTTTAACAGCCACACCTTTTGAAAGCAAAATATGCCAGAATTACATTATTTTAACTTAATAAACGCCTGTTAGTTGGGTGGTATATATATCACTGCACTTTTGGAAAGATAAACCTCACTCAATTTGATGACAGCATCATTGTATTTTTTCTTTCAAGTCAGTGGCTTTCAAAACGAATAGAGGAAAATACGTATTGATTTCACAATCAAATCACAAACATACACTTTATATGGAACCTGCAGGACAGCATGGTGGTGTAAGGTCCTGGGTGTAAGGTCCTGGGTTTGAGACCTGGGCTCGGGGCGTTTCTGTGTGGAGTTTGCATGTTCTTCCTGTGCTTGTGTGGGTTTCCTCTGGGTACTCCAGTTTCTTCCCACAGTCCAAAAGGCATGGACATTAGGCTGAGGAGCTGTTCCAAATTGCCCCTAGGTGTGAGTGTGAGTGTGTGTTAGCCCTGTGGTGATCTGTTCAGGGTGTACCCCACTTTTGATCAGCAATTAATCAATCAATCAATCAATCAATAAATAAATAAATAAATGAATGAATGAATGAATGAATGAATGAATGAACGAATTAATTATTTTTCTACCTTAAAACTCTTAAAAAGGAGTTTTAAGACAGAACAGCCTTTTATTAGACACAGTGGGTATGGTGATTACAATAAATACCGTGTGTGTGTGTGTGTGTGTGTGTGTGTGTGTGTGTCCCAATTACTTTGTATTTCATGGTATGAATTAATTTCTAATTTAGATTTGATTGATGATCAGACTGAACTTCAACAGATTATAAAACTGTTCAACAGTCACTTCTTATCTACAGGAACATGAAGCGATTATTTCTAACCTTCTAAACTCTACTAAACTCTTCTAAACTCTTCTAAACTCTTCTAAACTCTTCTTACCTTTATAATCTGATCCTCGATAATAATCGGTCCCACAAACACGAGAACTGTCCCGAATATAAGCGTTAAAAGTCCGATGACAGACAGTCCGATGGTTATGTTAGACCTTGACACTGCCATGAGGACTCAGTGTTACTTCTGCTGGTTTCAGACTTCCAGCTGAGCCTCGAAATCTCTCTTGTTCCTCAAATTAAAAGTCTCGAAATATATTCAGATGAATGGAGTTCCAGTCCTGTCGGGAATAAAACCCAAGCCGCAGCTTTCAGTCCTCCTCATATTTACAACACCTTATAAACCGAGTTTAACTCATTATCACCCAGGGCACAGGCTACTGCATTCTGGGGATTGTAGTTACATGGACACACATGACTTCAGGACATTGATTCAATCTGAACTTACATAGAAATACACAGTGCAGGTGAATACAAAAATAAAAGCTTTTAATTGCAGGCAATTTATATCCATCATTTTAATACACACTACAAACAATAAACTAATTATTCACTGATTGAATACATAATTTTATTATCATGAAAGTATATTATATTAAGGGCAGCATGGTGGCGTAGTGGTTGGCATGTCCGCCTCACAGCCAGGAGGTCCTGGGTTCGAGTCCCGGGCTCGGTGAGGATGTCTCTGTGTGGGGTTTGCATGTTCTTCACATGCTTGTGTGGGTTTCATCTGGGTACTTCAGTTTCCTCCAACAGTCCAAGGAAATGCACAGTAAGCTAACTGGCTGATCCAAATTGCCCCTAGGTGTAAAAGTGAGTGTAAATGGTTTTGTATATTTACCCTGTTATGATCTATTCAGGGTGTTCCCCCAACAAGATAGGCTCCAGCCTCACCATGACCCTAATTGTAAGATTTAGTAGTTGGGCATATATATATATATATATATATATATAAGATGTAAGATGTAACAGTGCTCAATACGCCGAAGTAGAGCTAAATATATTGTATGTGGAAAAAAACAACAGTACTACAATTTTTTCCCGACAAGCCTGTACATTTATATATATATATATATATATATATATATATATATATATATATATATATATACACTGTGTGCACAATTATTAGACAAATGATTATTTTGACCATATCATCATTTCATCCATACTTTCCAACTCCAAGCTGGATAAACTTGAATGCTAATTGGATTTAATGCATATCAGGTGATGTGTATTTGTGTAACCATGGTGGTGTGGTCTATGGAGATCAACACCCTATATCAAAGTGTGTATAATTATTAGGCAGATTCTTCTCCTCAGGAAAAATGGGCCAAAAAAAAGATTTAACTGACTCTGAAAAGTCAAAAA
>JAOUQZ010013773.1:0-15439 GCA_028564935.1 Neosilurus hyrtlii
AGTGGCAAGGAAAAACTCCCTCAGTAAACGTGAGGAAGAAACCTTGAGAGGAACCAGGCTCAGGAGGGAACCCATCCCCATTTGGGTGAAGCCAAAAAATACAAATGTGTGTGTGTGGGTGTGCAAAATAATAGATTTTCTCAATTGGGGAAAAGCCATGAAATAATTCTTGAATTCTTGGTATGCATCACTGACATGGGATAATCAAATTATTATCAATGTCATCTGATAAGTTAAATAATTTTGTATGGCATAGTAATATGAGCATGTAAAAGAACCACTGCTGACTTTCGAAAAAAGTAGGCTGCATAGCTATAAGCATGTTTGTGCTCTGCAATGGCCTGGCGAGGTGTCTAGGATGTACTTTGCCCTCGCCCAGAGTTGGCTGAGATGGCCGCCAGCCTCCCTGCGACCCTATTTAGGATTAAGTGGTTTAGAAAATGAATAAATTAATGAATTTACCAGAATGTGCAACTCTGGTTTCACTTCTCATGCCACTTACCTCTTACAGGAACAGTGGGTGACTTTCATATACTTTTTAAGTAAAATATAAATGTTGAAAAGCCAACTGAGAAAACTGAAAAACATGAATCACTACCCCAATCACATGATACAGGCATCACACACTCCTGTTACCATCTTACTAGCTACCCATCTTTTTTATATGCCGTGTATGACACGGTGCTCCCCAAACTACTGTCTTTCTCATTTTTTCATTCGGTTATTTTCTGAACCTCTTAATCCTAATTAGGGTTGTGGGGAGGCTGCTGCCCATCTCAGCTGACTCCAGGTGAGGGCAGAGTACACCCTGGACAGCTTGCCAGGCCATCGCAGCTGCTGTCTTTCTATCTTTGCCCATTTAAGTAAGCAATCCCTACATAATCTAACCCTGACCTTATTAGTTTTGTCCATATTTTAATGAAAAGTGCTCAAGGAGGTGGCCAATTCTGTGGGTGCTTTACTGATAATGCACAAAAAAAACACAGATGCTGTCAGATTGTCTTAATAATGACCAATTAGTTCTACCAAGAGCAGTGCAAATTAGTGTTGGGTTGCAAACAGGGTGCTGTATGTAAAAATATTTAAAGCTTATCGGGGTATAATTTTTTCATAATTTAGAGATGAATTTGTGCACAAAAAAACAAAAACAGCAACAACAACAATAAAAAAAAACCCAACAACACAAAAACAAACAAACAAAAAAAACAGCATTATAAATAATAAATTTTTTATTCTTCTGTATCTGTATATACTGTACACATTTTTAGATTAACTACAAAGCCAGTAGGGTGGCATGGATGACTTACCCCTGCATGTGAGACCCTCTTTGGGAACTCTTGAAGGTTTGACCAATTTTGGTTTTATGGTTTCTTATTTCTTTCTTTCTTTATTTATTGTTCTTGTCTGTATTTAATTGCTTTTATGTGTTATGCTGTCCAGCACTTTGTATCTACTGGTGTTGTTTTTAAAGTGCTTTATAAATAAAGCTGGATTGGATCGAATTGGAGTTTGCATGTTCTCCCTGTGCTTGCATGGGTTTCCTCTTGGTACTCCAGTTTCCTCCCACAGTCCAAAAACATGCACAGTAGGCTACTTGGCTGTTTCAAATTGCCCATAGGTCTGAGTGTGTGTAAATGGTTGTATGTATGTTGCCCTGCGATGGCCCAGAGAGCTGCTCAGGGTGTACCTCGCCCTCGCTCAGAGTTGGCTGAGATAGTCGCCAGCCTCCCCACGACACTAATTAGGACTAAGTGGCTTAGAAAATTAATGAATGGATAAAGCCAGTACATTTATGTTTTTGAGTTTATTTATTTTACATCAAGGAACAAAGCAGGTGTTCTGTAAATAGAAAACTTTTTGCTTTGAATTATTACATAGATGGTACCACTGTTGCATGTCTGGCTGTAAGCACTATAAAGCCAAAGTCCTTGTTTTTCATTTAGTAAATAATTTCCAATTAGGAGCATGTGTTCACCTGTGCCAGCTGTACTTTGTGTTTTCTACTTCAGGTTCGGTTATACAGCGAAACTCCTGCATGTATGAAGAGTTTTCAGATGGAATCACATAGACAATCTGAAGGCGGTCTGAAAGGCTTCCTATGAGGAAATAAAAAAGCCACAGAAAGACAGGTGATGAAGGTCTATACTCTTGTTAGGTATTGCTAAACTCTTTTCTTTCAAGGCATAATGACATTCCTGGGGGCTTTTTTGTAAGCAAACAGTCCTTTTTTGCTGAAACAGAAGCATCTAATTGAGCAGTGGGTAACACACTCTTTATTGTTACTTAATTGTGGAACTGATGCAACAAAATACTCATTTTCATGTCTTCATGCAATGGTTCTGAAAAATTTGCTACATTTCATCTGTTCCTGGCCCTACACCAGGGATGTCCAATCTTATCCACAAAGGGCCAATGTGGGTGCAGGTTTTCACTTCAACCAAACAGTATCCACACCTTCCACCTGATTCAATCACTGATCTCAAAAAATAAAGAACTAGCTTTTAATAATTCTGACCTATTTATTCATCTATCTATAATGTAATAATTTTGCCCTGAGATGGTTAACCTTTTATTTATTTATTTAGTGATGGATTGTATCTTTTTTTTTTTTTTTTCAAAAAAATAGTCAGCTTTTCACTGTAAACATGATAATTTGTACATTTATATTTACAGCATTTGGCAGATACAATTATTCAGAGTACCTTACAGAAGTGCTTAAAAGATTTTATTGGTGAATATGTTCTGATATCGATTCATTAGCACACAGTTTAAATTTACGATCTGTCAAAACTCAGTGGGTAGGTGTTGTGTATGTCTGTGTGTGTGGGAGTGTGTGTGTAGCATAATGTTAATCCAAGTATTTTCGAAAAAGTGACTCATCTGCCTGGACATCAAGGGGAAGTTCATTGCACCACCTCGGTGCCAGAACAATAGTTTAGACATATGTTTTCCTTGTCCCTTGATAGACAGAGGGACCAGTCTTGCAGTGGTAGAGGACTGCTACAGCCGTTAGACTGCTAACTGCTAGCTGTTTAGGATAAGTACAACTTGTAATTTTTAATCTCTTACCAGTTGTCAAAATAATCTCACTCAGAAATAATGCTTTAGCATATGAAACCAACAAAATCTTGCCCAGGACGGGATGGTGGTGTAGTGGTTAGCACAGCCACCTTACAGCAAAAAGCTCCTTGTTTTGGTCCCGGGCTTGGTTTGGGCGTTTCTGTGTGGAGTTTGCATGTTTTCCCTGAGCTTGCGCTGGTTTCCTTCAGGTAGTCTGGTTTCCTCTCACAGTAAACCCTAGATTTTTAAGGTGGACCCCGCCTTTGCCCAGAGTATAGAGACCGGACATAAGTAAATAGACACCCATAATTTCAGAATGAATATTTGTTGGTCAAAGAAGAGGCTTGCGTCTTGCTGCTCGGCCATAAAAGTCCACCCTCTGACTGACCCACAATCCAGGATTCTCTTCTTCAACCATCAAATATTCATTCTGAAATTCTGAGTGTCTATTTACTTATGTCCAGTCTTTGTAGACTGAGATAGGGTACTTCCTCCCCTGAACCCAAGAAGGATTAAGTGGTTCGGCAAATGAATGAATAAAAGAATTGTCTGTCCGTCAAACGTCCTTCATTTACCTACCAGTTCTCTTACATAGGTAATAAGCTTAAAAATTACCGTGTGAGTAGCATTTCAGGAAGAATGATCCCCTACCTCTTTTATTCTGACTGCTTATAATGGGAAGACATTATCAAACTAACCTGAGAGCAACATAACACCATATGTTCAAATATATTTCTGCGTTTCTTTCTTTCTCTTTAGTTCACATGAAGGAGATCTTGGAAAACATTGCCTGCTGTATGGTTGGTGAAGTTCGTTAGTGTTAGTAAGTTGTTAGTGTTCTTAGTGTCTTTGAAACCATGCAAACACTTCAACAAAAACAACCTACATACTGATAACTTTCCATGGCTTATTTTAGCTTCTTCATCTGATTCAAGCAACCTCAAGCATTACACACATCCTCATACTTCTAAAATCATCTACATGTTCTATAATAATAAACAATACTGGATATTGTCAGGAATAATTAACACATTTATATATGTAAATATAACATAACTCCATATGTAATGAAATAAAAACAATTTTCATATATGAAATAAATTTCATATATTAAAAATGTAATTTTTACCACATGTCCAGCTTTATAAATAAATAATCAATAAATACAATAAATAAATAAATTAATTAATTAATAAAAATAGTTTTCACACTTACCGTGAGCTACATCAGAGAGGAAATAAAGCAAAACCAAAACAGTCAGATGATAGAGATGCATTGTAAGTTTGCGTGCCTGTAGCTGAGTGACTGGAAATGAATATGAATATGCACATTCATCTCAGCACTTACTTCAGTAGACTATTTAGACCTCCCTCTGCATTATTATGTTCAGCACCACCTCTTTCTTTTCTGAGAACTGTTTACTTGTCTGTTTGGGTGTAATCTTAAACCTTAAACCTGAGTTATTTACATTTATGTTTATAGAAAAGTGCTATTTTTTTTAATGTAAAAGGTAATGTCTTGGCAGTTCTGTAAATAAATTGGTTATCCAGCAACATTGTACACTTACATACTGCTGATTGCTTTTATTTTTTTAGAGAGGAAAGGGTGGTGCCTACATCACCCAGCAAAAGTGTGAATACACATGCAGGAACTAGGTGGCTAGGGATGGGTGGGGGTATTTTTATTGCATGTTTTTTCGATTTGATAGTTGTATGTTTATGTAGCACCTGGTCCTGGAAAAACGTTGTTTCGTTTCACTATTTACTGTGTCAGCTATATGTGGTTGAAATGACAACAATGCTTCTTGAACTTGAACTTGAACTGGCCACTATATTGCACTGTCAGCCTTACCAATTGCTTTGATTGGTGTGCGGCATGTAGGGTCCTTTTAAAAGGCAGATGTGTTTGGCCAGTCGGCATCTCTTCCTTTCGTCTCCCGTGGTGGCTTGGCATGGCTGAGCCTTTTGGTTTTGGCGTATTGTTGGTGATGGTTACCGCGTACAGAGTGGCTGGCTGTTGAGGGAGGAAAATCAACTGCTCTGTGGACGCGGTGTATGCTGTTAAGGGTCTGCTCCAGTATGTTGGTTGCTTTCATTTATTGTCTTCTGTTTAGCTTCCAGCTGATTTTGGTTCATGTTGGTACATTATGGTACACCTGAGCTGCGGTATTTCAGACTTTCTTCTGCACGCTTTCTGGGGCTGCGCCTATGCCAACGGAGCGGTGCGTATTAATTTATATTGTTTCAATATTTTCATTTCTTTTTAATTCATCTCCTCTGCCTCTTCTAGAGGTGGCAGATCTTGGGCTGTATTGCACCACCACTCCTTGGAAGACTGCTGCTGTTTTGGCTCTTCATTTCCCTTTACAGCTTCCGTTCTGCTCTGTTTGGTTTGGACGTACAGGTCGCTGTATAGACTAATTGGCCAAGCAGGCTTGTGCTGTGCTAAATAAGTCTTCTGTGTTTGTTTTAGTTTTATGACTTTGTATTGGATTTTTATTTTCTGTTGCATGTGTTTGATTTTGCATGTTTGGTTCTAAAATGTGTCGTGCTGTGGTTGTTTAATTGTGTTTTCCTTTTTGTCAGGTGCTGTAGGCCCAGGCGGCAGTCCAATCCTTGGTGGTGGTTCACGATTTTCCCTCCTTGCATTGTTTGTGAGAGTGTGTGTGATAACACGGGTGATTAGAGTGAAGCCCTCTTCTCCCTGTTAGTGATTGGTCCTGCTGCGTAGTAAGCCCGCGCCCTGATGTGATTATCCTGCCCACAGTGTCAACTTAAACTTTGAATTTGTATGTTTGTTGTTTTTTTAAATAATTTTTTTGTTAAAATTAAAATTATATATTTAAATTGTATCATGTCTCTGACCCATGGTATATTTTAAGAATTTGACTGTATGGTGAACGGGGTTGCTTTGCAGCGGAAGGTTCCTTGGTGGTGTAGCTGGGTGCCTTCCTGTGCAGTGTAACGCCAAGCCCGTCCTATTACACTGTGATGTGTCTTTATTTCTTTACCATGCTGGTCTGGGAAGCTGATCAGGTTGCACTCAACCTTGGCCCAGAGTCAGCTGGTATGAAGAACTGAAACGGTTCCTATGAGGAAATAATAAAGCCACAGAAAGACTGGTGATGAAGGTCTATACTCTTAAGTATTGCTAAACTGCCCCCAACCAGGCATAATGTTCCAAGGGACTTTTTTGTATGCAAACAGTTCTTTTGCTGAAACAGAAGTGTCTTATTGAGCAGTGGGTAACACAATCTTTATTGTTACTTAATTGCTACTTTAAAACTGATGCAACTTCACAAAAGAATTGAAACCATATTTATTTCAATTTTCACGTCTTCATGCAATGGTCCTGAAAAATTTGCTACAGCATTTCATCTTGATATTTTTCTGGCCCTACACCAGATCCAGTCTTATCTACAAAGTGCAAATGTGGGTGCAGGTTTTCATTTCGACCAAACATTTGTCACAACTTCCACCTTTATTCTATCACTGATCTCAAAAAATAAAGAGACTAGATTGCACATTTGTTGATTACATTTTGAAGCCAGGTGGAAGCCATCTTGATAAGACCACTTAACTGTTAAAAGTCGAAAGGGGAAATGGAAATAATTACGTCCAAGATGCCCCCCCCCCCCCCCCCCCCCCGATAAATAAATAAATAAATAAACAAAGAAGTGATGCAGAGCTTTTTTTATTTCAATTCATTACAAATATCAATGAAATTGTTGGTAAACTTATATGGATTCAACATATTCTGACCATCAGCAGTAACATTTCCAGGTTTTTCGAGCTGTGTTGGCTTTCAATGGCTCCATTTTGAGATCTTAAAGCAAGGTGGTCTCAGCAAGATGGCTGTCACCCGGATTCAAAATTAAAAACTTATGTGCAATCTAGTCTCTTTTAAATCAGTGTTTGAAACAGGTGGAAGGTGTGGCTACTGCTTGGTTGAAGTGAAAACTTGCATCCACACTGGCCCTTTGCGGATAAGGTTGTACATCTCTGCCCTACACACATGAGAACACAGCAACACCTTTAAATGTTTAGTTTAAAAAAGTTATATGACATTGTGATCGAGTATATTGAATGACTGAGTATATGAATTTACCTTTCACCTTTGTTGGTTTGCTTATTTGTTTGTTAGGTAGTGTGTAGTAGAACCCAAAATTTTATACACAGATTTGGATCTTTTATTTTCCAGAGTAGGGTTTGGTACCAGGTACCAAAGAATTTTGGAGGTGATCTGTTCAGTGATCTGGCTCATGTTTAAAAACTAACAGAAAACATTAAAGTCAGTATGTGCAAATAATGTGTGAATCAATGTTCATCAGACTCCCACTAGAGGGAGACATTCCATTATAACTATAACAAGTTAATAAAACCTGCAGTCTTGCACAGAATTTTCAGGTTAATCAATGCACTTTGATTCCGTTTGTGCCTTGCAAAAGTACCATGCATTCTATGAGTGCTGCTTTACTCAGTTTAACAAAGCCAAGCTAACTGAAAGATATAGTGATCCAAAGTTGTCTACCCAAAGGAAATAAAGGGGAAAGTCCTTGTGTGGCCTAGTCAGAGGTTGCACCCTGCTTTGGCCCAGAGCCAGCTGTTATGGTCTACAGCCTTTTTGTGACCTTGAAAAGGAGGTCTAGGAAATTACATTCCTGAACAATAACACTGTCTTCAGAGTGACTTCCTCTCAAGAGGATTAATGCCTTAGTGTGTTTATAGGGAATCGTGGTTAGCATCCTTGCCTCAAAGCAAGAAGGTATGTAGTTTGAGCCCTTTGACTGGTGAGTACATTTCTGTGTGAAGTTTGCATGTTCTTTCTGTGCTTGCATGGGTTTCCTTCTCATGCTCTGGATTCCTCCCAGAGTCTAAAGAAGTGCTAATTGGCTGTTCTGGAGTGCCTCAAATGGCATAGTGGAATAATGGTTAGCATGTCTGCCTCCCAGCAAAAAAGTACTGAAAATCAAGTCCCAAGATCGGTGAGGACATTTCTGTCAGGAGTTTGCATGTTCTCACTGTGCTTATGTGGGTTTCCATTGGGTATTCAGGTGTCCTTCCACAGTCCAAGATTAGGCCAATTGGATGTTCCAAGTTGCTTCTAGGTGTAGATGTGAATATGAATGGTTTTATGTGTATTGGCTCTGCAATGGACTGGCAAGCTGCTCAAGGTGAACCCTACTTTAGCCCAGAATGGACTGAGATAGGCTCCAGCCACCCTGCAACCCTAAACAGGATAATCATTACCAATAATGCAATTTCACTCAGTCTTTTTTCTGAAATACACCCACCAACTAAATTATATGCAACTCCATTCTGGGCCAAGCTGGTATTCTTCTGACCATGCTTGTAAGGAGCGGTTACTGGAGTTACCATCTCGTTAAACAGTTGCTTCTAGTAACAGAAATCAAAATCATTAGTAACACCACAGTCAAAGCCACTTTAATTCTGGTTTTGGCCTATACCAAAATGTAAAACTAACTCACAGCTGCTGGCTCATTAAATATTTATGTGATTGAGCATACCTACCAAAGTTCCTTATTAGCATAAACACTGAATTTGTTAATTACAGCAAAATAAACATTAAAGACAAAAAAAATTGGCACATACATATCAAGCGGATAGACAGGAAAGGGGGGAGTTGTTTATTTGAACTAAACGCCACTTCACCTAGCAGTCTTATGTCCAGAGACAAACACAGAGACTGAGCTGCTTCATGCTTCTCATATTCCTCCATTAACTTTACACTATGGACAGAGCATTTCTATCTATGATGCCATTGTTTAGTGGCCTAATTGTGGCTTTTTCCTCCCTCAGCATTGTAGACACACAAGGTAAGCCATTCTCGCTATTTAGCAAGTGCAATCACATATTAATTCATACAAAAATATTTAGTGTAATGTAAGATAATTCAGAACTGCAGTATGTTACATAAATTGCATGCAGGTTTGAACTACATTTTGTACATAGTAAAAAAAAAACCAGCCACGTTCATTATTTTTCAATATGTCTGTTGTGACGCCATTGAGCCAGCTAGAACCTCATAATTCTAAGATTACAATGTGTTTGAGGGGCAAAGATAAGGTTGTGTATGTTATGAATATTATTACTATTATCAGTAAAACATCTGCTTCCTGTAGCTACTGTGGCTTCATGTTTCCCTAAAATCAAAGTCCGGAAAAACACTGTTTATTCAGTCTTCAGAGAACAGCAGTTTAGCATCTCTTGCCCTGTGACATATTGTGAGAAGATGCCTGAGGTTAAATGGATTAAAATTGATGATAAATCCAATTTCATACATATCAGTGAAACAAATCATGTAACAATTACACAAAAACAAACAGGATTAAAAGACGTCATCTCAGATTTGAGCTTCAAGAACATATCCACAGATGATAATGGTGTTTACAGATGTATAATTTCCACATCATCCTTTAAATCAGAAAGCCACAACATTAATATCAATGTTTCAGGTAAGAAATGGATTCAAGTCTCTAAAATATAGAAATTTATTGTTGAATAAGATGCTACCTTATTAGAAATAATATGAGCTGAAGATAAAGAGGTGTAATTTCTTGCATAGATTTCAGTTACCACCCCACAGCAAATTCCCCTACACATGCAGAGACAGGGTCCAGTGGCAGCTGGGTGCTGTATGTCTTCATCTGCACAGGAATCCTCGGCCTCGTCCTGATCGTGATGTTGATCTCTTACCTGTGCATAAATCACTGTAAGTCTTGAAATTTTACATTATGGGCTATATTCTAAAATTTAACCTTACTCAAATTTTATTTTATTCTATCTTTAGGTTCAAGAAAGCAATAATATAAACTACTCTTAAGTTTTAAACTGTTTCACAGGTAAAATTTTGCTGGCTCCTGATAAACGTAAGAACTTTTAACACAGTGATTTCTGTGATTGTTTTTCATGGTCGCAAATGTCCTTAGATCTCAAAGATACACATTAGATATTTCAACCAGAATTCCTGTAAACATCTGTGGGAAACTTTCCCAATATATAAAGTCTCTTATTTTTATATCTGTACTTTGACTGCCTGTCCAGGAAAAAAAGTCGCACACTAATATGTAGTTGGAGAGCCTTTAGCCTTGATTAAAGCACATATTAGCAATGGCATTGTTGCTCCAGTTGGTCAGGTCGAAGCTCAGCAACACTAAATGGCAATAAAATGAAGTCAGCTGATGACCTGAATGTACTGAATGACCTGGTTATCACATCAAGTGACTTTTTCTTCCCTGATGGCTTGGGTATACATTTGGGGCTCCAATAGTGTAAGAGTGGTTCAGGGAGCACGAGGAATCATTTTCACGTATGAACTGGCACCACAGAGTCCTAAACTTAACCCTATTGAAAGTGTTTGGGATGTGATGGAGAAGACTTTATGCAGTAATTTGATTTTCCCCCGTCATCAAATCAAGATGTCAGTGTAAAATGAACCCAGCTTGTGATTGTTGCTTGTAGAAACATGCTTACACGCTGTACATGTACATGCGCGATTACATGCTATAATTAAGGCTAAAGGCGTTCCAAAAAAATTACACTTTTTTGGCCATTCAGAGTAAATGTGATCGGAACACACTGTCTGAAAGAACTGCAAAAAGAACTGCTCTTTTCAAATAATTCTTTATATTATATAAATGATGCAATGAAATAATTTTGTTGTGCTCTTGAATACCCATTCATTTTTCAGATGCTTTTGTAGGTACAACTAAAACTGCCAATTCACAAATTGAAGTAAGAAAATATACAATTAATTACAGTAATTTCATGTTTAATTTCATGTTATGATGGTTTGCTCTGTATGATGTAATCTTGCTTTTATTTTTTTTCAGTACACCAGTGTCTTATACACCGAGATTACAAGCAAGCCTGAAACTTCAACATACTTTAAATCAAACAAACAAATAAATGAATAAATAATCTTGAGGGAAAAGTGCAGCAGCACAAAAGGATAAAAAAAGCAACAACTATTGATTAATCAAATGTATCTTCTTTTCTTTTATCTGATTGTTTATTATAAGACAGAACACAGCCCAGTTTGATTTTAACTATTGCTTGCATTTCACCTGACTTGTTTTTGCATGCGGTTGGTTTTCCTGTTATCGCTGCAACTATGCAAAAATGGCATGCACATACTGTTTTGTACCAGTACACAGTGAGTGCAGGATTATGGTTGAAAAGCAAATAGTTGCATTCAGTCTTGCAACCAGCTTAAAAAGTGAAGAAAAATAAATTAATAAATTTATATATAGGGCTGAGAGCCACAGTGGCTTAACCCACAAAAAAAATAAAAAATTAGTGATCATATTTTGACAGATCTGGATAAGGTCTCTGTGTGTCAGAATGGTCCCTTCATCTTCCTTATGACCTTGAATCATACAGCTTTCTGTTGGTTACACCACTCTGGTTTGAAGACCTTCATATACATACACACATACACACATATTCATCATTTTCTGAACCACTTAATCCTAATTCGGGTGGTGGGGAGGCTGGCGCCCATCTCAGCCGACTAGGAGCGAGGGCAGAGTACACCCTGGACAACTCGCCAGGCAGAAACACGCTGACTGCTATGCAGCCTACTCTTTACAAACGTCAGCATTATTTTACATGCCTCTCACCACAGACGGTGAGAAACATGGCCAGCCTTTGATAACCCAGTTAGCTGCACAGGGGGGACAGCAGTGACAACCCATTGACAGTGGGGCTTGAACCCCAACCATGCTTTCAGTAATGCAGCACCCTACCACTGCGCAACCACAGACCTGCCTGCCCCCAATTTTGTTTTTGCTTATGATGCAAGTGTGGTGTGCAAGTGTAGTCTAGTATGTTATGTTATGTCAAGTAATGTTAATACTTTTCTGTTCTGTAAAAAGCAGGCTAACCTTTTTCATAAATATTGATGAACATTTCAATAAAGACAATGCTAAAAAACAAAAAACAAACATTTTTGTACTGTATGTGTATTAGCTTGTGCATGTAGTTTATAATACGGCCATCACACAGAACGGTCCTCAGTCAAAAAAAAAACAACCAAACAAACAAACAACAAAAAAAATCCCAACAAAGTTATTTAAACTTGAAATGCGTTTGAAAAAATACCAACATGAAGTCCACATGACCAGTGTGATGTCATGGTTCAAATATGTAAAAATAGACTATAAGAATCTTGTTTTAGTTAGTTCTTGTTATGTTCCCGTGTAGTATATATTCACCTTGCCCTCTGAAAATTACTGTTATTCATTTTCTTCACCTGTCATTGGTCATAATGGTTTTCTACAATTCAAATTAATCCTGCTGTTTGTGTCAGCAGGCTGTTTACATGTAAATGAAACAACTAATAAACAACATGCACATGTTCACAAGTTATGGATTTGCTTGGTATGTCGATCCATCAAATTTAATTTATTATTTATGAAATTATTTAGACACATCCTTTCACTGTAAGAGGAGATCAGGCCTATTACTGTTGTGCTGGAGACCTTTATGTGAATGGTTGTGTGTGTGTTACTTCTTTAATTAGACTGTAGAGCTGTTCAAGCGCCTTCACCCAGAGTTGGTGAAGACAGGCTCCAGCCTCTCTGGAACCTTAGTAGGAATAAATGGTTCAACAAATGAATAAATTAATAAATGAATAGAAGACAGAACTTAAAATATATTCTTGTGTTGAGGGTGAAGGGTGAACAGTGATGTCAGGAAGCTGAAGTTCTGGCTAAGTATATCGCTGTGCTGCAGTTTCAGTGTGAGGGAATGTGTCACAGTAGTGTGACTAGGCTATTCCATTTCCAAGTCCCCTTCAAATGCAGCCAAGAAATGTAGCCCTATTTTTTCAAGCTATGACAGCTTCAACAGGTGGATCTGTGACATCCCAAGCTACTCCAAAATAAACTGTACAACACCATTCAATGTATCACCGCTGTAAAGGTTTTTAAGCAGCGACAGAAGCGATGTTTTGTCCGGCAAGAGGTCAGCTAATTCTGCAAAGAGGAAACCACCTGTAGACTAGACCATCTCATCTAACAATGCATGCCTTGTAAGCTTACACAAGGCCACTCCTCCGGACTACACTCTTCATGTTCCTCAAGGGACGGGGCACCACAATTAAGATATAGCTTGTGTTCCCCTTTGCAAGATGTGAGATGGATTGAAGCTTTTAATATAATTCAGCCATGCATTTTATTTAATGAACTATTGTCCACTTTTAATCTCGACACTGACATGGTAAAACAGGTGCTGGATTTTTATTGCTTGTAGTCCCCAGGTAGTCAGGGCAAATGCTGCTTTATCCTAAAAGCGGCTGTCATCCACAGGGGTGCGTCATGTCTCCCCTGTTGTTTATTCTTTACACAGACAATTGTAGGAGTAATTATAATGACAGTCATCTTTCGTAGTTTGCAGACAATACCGTTTTAATCAGTCTGCTCCAGAAAGGACAGGTTATTCACGGGCTGGTACTGAATGACTTTGTAGAGTGGTGTAACGACCATTTTGTTAAAAAAAAACAAACACATTGCTATCAACTCCTGTAAAACCTCCCGCTCATCCTCACCAACTATCATTAAGAGCCTGGGGACAGAGATTGCTAAAAACCTTGATCATGACTTCAGCACGTCTGCAATTTGCACAAAAGGCCTCTTGATACAAAAATAATTAAAAAAAACCCTTTTTGTATCATTTCTTGTTATGGGAACCTTACGGTGCAGAACAAAAATCGTCTGTCTAACATTGTTAAAGTAGCCAGGCACAAAGTAGCCTTTCTTGTCAGTTATCTATGATAGACAAGTCTTGCAGAAAGCACAGTCGATCTTGGCCAGCCCAGATCATCCACTCCTGGAATAATTTGCTCTTCTCCCTTCTAGGAGGAGATACAGATTCCCCAGAGTTAAAAGCAACAGGTTCACAATTTTTTGTTCCTTGTGCAATGAATGTGTTGAATTTATTCATTTATTCATTCATGATGGCTTGCACAGAATATTTTGTTCTTTTATCCTTGGTTGTTTTTACTGTTGTGTACTGTTGTGTTCTATATCTTTTATGTGTCATGTTGTATCTATGTTCTTCTTGGACCCACTGCAAATCATTTTTCCCCTTGAGGGACAATAAACTGAACTGAACCAAACTAAACATGCCTTTTTGTTTCTGGCAGGTCCTTTCATTGGTTCACTACCCTAATTTGGTCATGTGTTCTGTGGTTCACCTTAATGAGTATTAACTACTTATGCCCTGTTGCCTTAAGTTTTGTTTGCAAACACTTGTACCATGCTATTATATATTTCTAGGCTTAATTTTTTCGCTGTTGTCCAGCTGGTGAAATTGTGCCTTTGTTTGAGTACAAGGCTCAGTGAGGCCGTGCCTGTGTGGAGGAGGCACATTCTCCCCTTGCTTGTGTGGGTTTCCTTCCACAGTTCAAAAACATGCACATTAGGCTACTTGGCTGTTTAATATTAACCCAAGGTGAGAGTGTGATGGTTGTGTGTGTGTTAACACTGCAATGGATTGGCGATCTGTTCAGAGTGTACCACACCTTCGCCCAGGCTCCAACCTCCCCGCAACCAGGATTAAGTGGTTTGGCAAATTAATGAATGAATGGATTGCCTTTGATAAAACACATGCCTTGTAAGTATACAGCATGTACCTGTGGCCTTCCTCACATTACACAACACATTACAGCAAAACCAGTGAGATTGAATTTCATTTATTTGCCACAAAAGGTTACAGAAAATTTGACTTACAAATACTTTTACATGAGCAGACGCTTGCAAAAGAACAATCAATAATTAAAAAAAAAATATTTCTCAGCTATTAAACGTGTGATAAACCAAGAAAAGTTTTATCATAATTTTATTATATATTAGAATTTTATCATACAAATGAAGTGGTATTACTCATGCAATCCTGTTTTGAGGAATATCTGTTAAACTGTGTGGATGGAATGGGATTAGCATCTAGAGTCGATAGTGATGTGCATTGCTTGACTGTGGCATCTGCTCATATAAAGACCAAGTGCAGCCATGATTATTAGCACCAAACCTTTACTGCTAAACTGCTATTAACACCTGAAACAATTAACTCCTGACTTTATACACTCCTTCTACATCTTACTCTAATTCCTGAACGATTTGTTCGACTCACTGAATTACATGATTTCAAATTAATAACTACTAATAATAGTGTAATTATTAATAAAAAAGTCACTGGTTTAAGGTAACAGGTAACTAATGTTATGCATTGTTTAAAATAAATAAAACATGATGCCGTTCACCCTGTGCTTGGGTCCTCCAAGTGCTCCGGTTTCCTCCCACAGTCCAAAAACATGCACGGTAGGCTAATTGGCTGTTCCAAATCACCCCTAGGTGTGA
>JAOUQZ010013782.1:0-15439 GCA_028564935.1 Neosilurus hyrtlii
CACAGACAGTGAGAGACATGGCTGGCCTTTGATAACCCAGTTAGCTGCACTGGGGGGATAGCAGTGACAGCTTGGTGATAGAAGGGCTTGAACCCCCGACCTTCGGATCAGTAATCCAGCACCCTACCGCCGGTCCACCACTGCCCCGTTCCCCCTTTGTCTTTCTTCTTTACAGGTTTCTTGTTTCAAACCTCCGCTTTGCGATGGTCTGGTGAGCTATTAAGGGGGTACCTTGCTTTGCTTAGTGGTGGCTCAGATAGGCTCCAGCATCTCCTTGAGGTGAATGAGTAATGTGAACTTGATGTAGTTTGGCTCTTTAAGCTCTTAGCTATTGTCGCCATCTGGTGGTCAACTTTAATACGACACTATAGCTTGTTATTAACACCTTATTCACCTCAACATGTTTCTCCTGCTGTTCCTCACTTTCTGTTCTCGGGAGTCTTTAAGTACATAGAACATAAGGATAACTTTTAAAAGCTTAAAATATTTTAAATCTGAAAATCTGAATTTAATCTCATATATAACACCCATTATCTTTTAATATAATCTGGATAAGTACTATAAAAACTAAATACTATAAAGTAATATATAATAAATATTGTGAAACTTACTATATGTATCCTATCGCATTATATTTAAAAATCGAAAATGCCATTCAAGGATGTTTCAAGGATTCAGGGCCCGTTTAGCTGTTGCACCAGAAGCACACACCCGGATGTCTTTTAGTGTTACACCAATTCCTCTTCCGCCCTCTTTCGACTCTCATCTGTAGAAAAGATGGTGAGTTTTCTTGGCCGCGTCGCGTAAAATCTTTAAACATCTGCTCATTGTGACTCTAATATCGCTGTTTCTGTGTGGCTTTTATACTCTAATAATATTTAAACTCATTTAGCCTCGATATTTCGATGGATTATGTGTAAATACAATATAGTAGATAATTGTAATGTAGTGGCTAGTTAGCTTGTGTTAGCGGTAATGCTAGCAACATGGCAAGTGTTTTCATTTGGGTTTATTGTTTTGAACCTTGTATGGAATTTGGGAAATTATTCAACTTTATATAAGCTTTGTTTATGTATTTAACGCCTGGTTGTGTTTCTGACATAAAGTTAGTAAACATCCATCTCTCATGTGGAAATATTCACCGGTTCTTCGGTTAATGCTGCATCAGATCAACGCTTTCATGATGCTTTAGACGTCCGCGAGCTATTTAAAGGGCAATGAAGAGATTTGAGACGTCAAATTCAACTTTTGTTGTGATGAACCACAGGTTGGAATCCAAACTTATGAACCCTCACCTGAGTTAACTCTCTCTCTCTCTCTCTCTCTCTCTCTCTCTCTCTCTCTCTCTTCCAGACGAAGGGAACGTCGTCTTTTGGGAAGCGTCGTAATAAGACGCACACACTGTGCCGCCGCTGCGGCTCCAAAGCTTATCACCTGCAGAAGTCTACATGCGGCAAGTGTGGTTATCCTGCCAAGCGCAAGAGAAAGTGTGAGTACCGCTCTCTTCACAGTCCAGATCAGTTCATTGTGGTGCATTAGGGATGTCAGTGGAAGGACCCCCCTCTGTTATGTGCTGTTCCATGAGAGTCATATCATAGACATTTATTTCAAGAACTAAAAGAGAGATTTCCACAAAATTTTAACCAAATGTGGTTTTTCTGCCAGTCAAGGAGGGATTATATTTTGGGTATGTTCTGGATCTGAGTTCAGGAGGAATGTGAGACTTTTTTTTTTCCCCTTCTTCAACATTGTGCAATAGAGAAGATTGGAGATTGCACTGCCTTGTTGAAGGCTTTTACTATCTGTATTTTTATGTATATGTTTTATTTTAATCAAAGCTGTCACATTTTCAGCATTTGGCCTGAATCAAGTAACAGGTCTTGGGAGAGTCATAATCGATAAGGCTTCCATGGGGTATAAAAAGTCATTAAATGTTTTTTTAGGCCTTAACCAGTATACAGTGACACGATGGTAAATTCTGTTTAGTCATTAATTAGTTCATGGCTATAACATTAAGGTGACTTTGCTTCATTTCCCATTTTATTTGTAGTCGTAGTTAACAGGAACAGGGTTTGAACTTGAAGCAAGTAATTATTATAATGTGGCCAGTGGTTTAGTGGTTACAGTGCTTTGCTTATGGTTGGGAGGTTGTAGGTTCAAATCCCTGTTAGACCCCTGGGCAAGGTCTTAACCGCAAGTGTGCCTTTGTCCACTCAGCAGTATAAATGGGTACCAGTAAAAATACTGGGACGGTAACCTGTGACGGACTAGCACCCCATCCATGAGGAATTGAACTCCCAGTTGCTTTATGCTCTAGAACCCGGGATAAGCTCTGGGCTGATGAACCACTAGGCTCAGGTGTAAAAGCACAGCAGACTTTTCCTTCACCTTTGTACCATTTGAGTTTTGTTTTTTCACTTTTAATTTTGATTGATTTATTTATTTTGCTATACTGTATTAATCCTGCAAGGGAAATCATTGCCTCTGCATTAAACCTATCCAAAATGAGAAGGCGCACACAATCAGAGCAGCGGGCTGCCTTACACATTGGGGTGCCCGGAGAGCAGTTCTACTTTAGTAGAAGCGTTCAAAGTAAATTACCGAATGATGCCGTAAGACTTGTTGCATACCAATAATGTTGACTGTTGTGCTGTTCAGCCGTGTTGCTTTTTAGGAGCCCCGTCCTACTGAAATGACTGCATTTAAACAGAGAATCAACAGTGACATTTTAATATGTAGCTTTGAGTGAACTGCTCCTTTTTACCTTTTCTGGTTGCTTTGTAGTGATCACGTAAGGACCATTACATTTGGACTTATAACAGTCTTCAAAGTTGTGAGCCTCTTTCGGCTCATCTTTTAGTGTGTGTATATTGAATGTCCTTCTGTGGTGTTTTCACTCTTTAGTGAAAGAGGCTAGACACTGTGCAGACGTGTGGTCAGTTACCCTGTATTTAACTATGATGTGCATGTATGTTTTAATTCGTAGCACTCTTTAGTTCATTATTTACTTATTCAAAGTGTTTTAAGAAATTAAATGTGGAGGTTTTGGAAACCAGGTCCCACTGCTGTGTTGATGTGTTGTATTTAAATTTTATGCTTGTTTTTGTGTCTAGATAACTGGAGTGCCAAGGCCAAGAGGCGCAGCACCACCGGAACTGGCCGTATGAGACACATGAAGGTCGTCTTCCGTAGATTCAGGTGAGACACTTGCACCCAAATCCTATAAATTTTATTAGTACTTGAAGTACCTTTTGGAAATCAAAAAGCTGTTGATGGTTTGTGGAACATTGAATCATTCAGAGTAACTGATGGTTTCGAAACAGTCTGACTCGGCTCTCCATGGTGAGACCTACTGGCTACCTTTGTTAGTTACATCTTTATCATTTTGTGAAAGTGACTCGTTCTAGACTACTCATGACAAATTATGCATATTTCTGACAAGTGACAAACTTTTAGATCTTCAGATATCGAGATCGTAATGACCAGTGCATTTCAACACAAGTGTGAGGCTTTTTTTTTTGTTTTTTTTTTTGTTTGTTTTTGTTTTTGTTTTGTTTTGTTTTAATTATTTAATTAATTTATTTATTTTTTTCCCCTCCCTTGTTATTTCAGATTCATGTGTACAGCATACTGTTTTGACTGGGGTCTTTGACAAAAGGCTACTATATTTGTTATAAATAACTAACATGAGTTTTTGTGGGTTTTAGTGTATGTTGTATCTTGTAATGTGTGGAGTCCTTTTACTGCTTCCTATGTAATGTTTCTTCTAGGGCAGAATTAATTAGTAGTGAATTATCTAATTATGCTTATGGAATATAAACCTGAATAACAGCATTTTAAGAAACCTTTCCTCTTGACTAGCCATACTGAGGTGTGAACCTGCTGATCAGCAACGGAATGTCTTTATTCGTTGAGTCATGAGTGTCCCAGTAACTACACATCAAGCTTAACTTGCACAATAAACTACACTGTCACCCAAGTGAAAATGCACTGAAGCCTCGATTATCCATAATCATGTGACATGAGTGTTTTGGAGTAGCGTTGAGAAATGTCTGTGTATGTTGAGATGCACTACAGTATTGAGTTGAATAAGCTTGTCTAAAGTTTGCTGGTCAGGTGAATTAGATTTTTATATTCAACTGAATGACAAATTTGCTGGTATGTGTTTATCTGAGTTTTTTAATGTTTTCTATCTATTTGTTTATTTATTTTTTTAAATGTATATTTTTCTCCCCAGGAATGGATTCCGTGAGGGAACCGTACCCAAACCCCGGCGGGCGGCAGTGGCTGCATCCAGCTCCTCATAATACATGCTACCAATAAACATGTCAACAACAAATATGACACTGTGTTCTGTTGAGCAAACAATGACATTTTTGTCTCATTCCCTCTAAAGCGGTTCTGGGTATGTTGGAGGGATATAATTTGGGTTCATTTGTTAAATGTGTTCATCGTTTACATTTCCCATATGGTAGTTGCACCAGATTAAGGTGCTGTAGATATGTGGGACCCTTTGAATCAGTAGAAATAATTACTAAGCTGATTATTAAAACTTACCCTTAGTGACTCTTGTAGGTCTAGTTTGTAATATAGACATTTTACCCTGCACCCTTTGATACCCTGTGTGTGAGGATTGTCCTCTGGCACTTCAATGGTATAACCACAGGATGCTCGATTGTAATTTTTTTGGATGGCGGAATGTTCTCAGCTTGGCAGGGCTGCTGAGATGCTCAAAAATTTCAGCAACACTGCAGTTCCTTAATCAGTGCTGCTACACCCACTTGTGTGTCATGCCAGTGTCACTGCTGTGCTAAGACCACCACTGTTCATATAATGTCTGCTAGCACCAGATGGGCTTTGGTTAGTAATTATAGACTGTCCAAGCCTCCACATTGCACTGAATCAACGCCACCTCGTGCTCCACACTGATGAGCTTCACAGGAAGAAAGCTTTAGCATGGCAGTTCTACAGATTGGGTATGAGGAGCTCGCTCACTTGCACTAAACAGTTGGGGGAGGAAGGATGAGAAATACATTTTTAACATGCATATAGTACAGGCTTATAACGACTAGTACTGCAGTTAGGTACAGATGTATGAAAGATTACAGCTGATCATATTGTAGTAATTGAACCTAATGTTACATTAAGGGAAAGGATAAATGACGGCTTATCAGTATACACGGGATAAATGCTTGTAATACTGTCCGCTTAGTGGGTTGGAGGTAAAAGACCATTAAAATCAGTAATATGTTGAGATTCTGGTTCATCATTAATCGGTTTAAAGCAGACCAGACAATCTGAGATTCAGCAAACATACAATTACCATTATGGGGTAAAAGGAAATGTAAATGGCAGATGCGGTTGCAAAGGAGGCCGCAAAAGGCATGTTAAGGCAATAAATGAAGGAAAGGTGGCAAAAACGAAGGAAGCAATGAAAGGATCGAGATTTTACAAAATTCTGAGGAAAATAGAAGAAATGAAAAGCATAGGAAGGAATGAGAGAACATCAGTCATATCACTGAAGATCTGGTTTAAAATCACTATTGAGGACTGCAGTTAACACTACAGGAAAGTGTGGTTACTGTGAATGTTTTACTATGTCAGAAATATGAGACTGATCCAAACCCCAGTAAGGTGAAAGTTAAATCGGATCTTGCTTATTAACCACAAAAGAAGTAAGTTATCAGCCCATCCTCCATCATCTAAACTAGAGTCGTTTATTCGAGACGATCTAAGTCATGAGATTTAGTTCTAGCTCCCTCTCCATACCGGTAGGTGGCAGTAATGCACCAAGTTTTTTGTGAACCGCCAATAAAGAAGCATAGACATGTCAAGAAGGAAAAAGACGACGAAGGAGGGAAAACAACAAGAAGAGGGAAAAAGACGAAGAAGAAGCCATATTGATACTCCCCACTTCTAGCAGGCTAAACGCGGCTAGTAAACACTGCTGAAAACATATTTTGTCAATTTTAAGGTAATGTGATGTTAAAATATCAATAAGATTTTGATAATATAAATTTTAACTCACTATTTTTTGTAATTTGTGGATAAACAGGTCCTAGGCACGTCTATAACTGTTGTTATTGTTAAATGATCTGTAGCTAAAGAGCCTGTAGTGTTATTCGGGTTGCCGTGGTAAAAGCACCGAGCTGGAAACAGTACGACCCGTTAAAAACGCTCACGATACTGAAGTCGTGCGGTCACCATATTGGTACTCCCCAAGTAACTGTCAAACTATGCTTAACAGAGGTAACTGTTAACTATATGCAGTGATATCACTGAGCTCTGTAAAGCATTGGAGTGCTGTATTGAAGTCAGCCGCCGCCATGTTTGTCCTCCCTACCCATGTGCTTACAAACAAAAACAAGGTACCAACATAAGGTAAGATGAGTCTTTATTTGCTAGAATTACACGGTTACAGAGACATTTGACGTGCACATGAAATGGTTACAGACCTTTTTGCTCAGGACATAAATAATAAATAAATACCTTTATTTAAGCAAATTTCAACTTTTTTTCTTCTTCTCCCCATTATTTACTGTTAAATGACAGCTGATAGGGAGGACCAATGTGGTGGCCGATGACTTCAATTTACTGAGATAATGAGCTCTCCAGTTCTATATAGTATGGAAGCCCATTTCTGCCACTAGATAAAAAAAAGTTAGCTTGTAAGTCATAATTAAGAGTTGGTAATTCATAATTGGGGAATAACACAACAAAACACTTTTAAGTGAAGGCAACCATGAAAATGAAGTGATTGTGCTCTGTTTATATGCTTTATTTCACTGATATGGCAATGATGAGCTATTTTTCACACCCAGTTTTTTTTCTATAAATTATGACAGGGCCACCTATCATCTACACCACAAAGCATTTAGCGTATAAATAACAGGATATATATATTTCACATATTTAAAATATGTTTGGAATATACAACATTTTTTAAACAAACATGTAAACCATGAATTAGTCTATAAGCCAAAACAGACCTTCAGAGTACAGCTAGTACAGTCTGCATTTGCTGTTAAAAAACAAAAAAAACTCCCAAATAATAATAGTAATAATCACCTATAAAAACAAACAAAAAACCCCACCCAAAATGTGTGTGTTTTTAAAGTAGATGCAGTTTAATGATGACGACCAGTGACGTAGATGACCACACACGATACTCATCACTAGAATAATAATAAAATAAATAATAGTAAAATTCAAAACCTCAGAACAGGTAAATTGAATTATATATTAAGTTTCACTTTTCACTGCTATTTTTGAATAAATAGTGAAATCAATCATTAATGTTTTTACATTTTTAGCATTTGTGGAATCCTACTCACCTGGAATGCATTAGTTTTTAGAAAGTTGAAGTTTGGTGACTGATCTTTAGGTCAGTATTTAAAAATGGAGCCAGTTCTGCTTTCAAGCATCGCTTGTTCTAGGCTGATGCACACAGTTGCCCCCCAGGGGCACATAATGCGATCATGACGTAGATGACACAATACTCTTGGAATAGATTTTATTTTGGTGAGATTTTACATTTTTACATATTTGTGATAATGAGACAAAAAAGACAGTTTTAAACGTAAAATTTTTTTTTGAATTGCCCCGTACAATTGGCTCATTTGGTTCAATGAATTGTACAGTAAATGTGGTTTTCCACAGCTTTGAATTAAGTACAGGGTGCACTAGGAAAAGCATAAAGGGCTGAAATGATGCCACTTTTCTGTTTATAAATATAGATACATATTCATATCATGATTTATCACATTTTTTCGAATGGGATGTGCCAGATTTTTCACAAATTGGTCTTTATTTGGAACTGTGTTTTTTGTATTGACTGATTTGTGGGACACAAAATCTCCACATTATTGTACAGTATCCCATTTATGAGATGATAAGTTATAGTTATGACTTACTAACTCATAATTACAACTTAGATGTCTCATAATTATTACTTGGCTATTTCATAGTTATAACTTACAAGCCAAATGTTTTCCCCTCTAGTGACAGAAATAGGCCTCCATAATCTAGAGTTAGTGAGTAAAGAGGGTGAATGTGGGAAACCGTGTGTGTGTTACTATATTATTATTTTAATTAGTTATTTTAATAATTCATGATTTTACATTTTTTCTTAAGCTGGTTCCTGGCTTTCTCATTTGATATTGCTACCACTGCTGGTGTGAGAGAGTGCAAAATGCCAACTTGTGTTGCATTTGGGTGCAGCAATAAGCAGATTTCTGGATGTGGAAAGTCATTTCACAGGTACTTAAATACAATACTTAAATACACAGGTGCATACTGGCCATTCGCCATGTCGCCATCAGTGATAGGAACAACCTAGTGGTGAGCTGTCTCTGCTTTCCATTAGCCACATTAGCGACAGCTTATTTCCCAGAGAGCTGCGAATTAGGTTACCCCCATTGTGAAGGTCAAAATTCTTCATATTCAGACATCGATTGGATTAGATAGATAAAATCTGATTAAAATAAATAAAATACAGCTATTTTACTCTTTATGTATGCTGACATTTAGTGGTTTAATCGTTGATTAAACCATTTTTCTACTTCCGGTTCAAAGCGTGTATGGAGAGCCATACTGGACATTTAACAAATGAGAATTTGCACATCAGATGATGCTTATAAGATGAGCTATATTTTATTTTTTAATTACAAGTAATTGATAAAAATAAATAAATGTTATTGATTTTCAATATTTTTAATCTATTGAACATAAAGTATATTTTTAAAATGAACCACAGTTATTTTGACTCATTTTAATAATTAATGTGTGTGTGGTTTTTCTTTTAGTTCCACCATCACAAAAATAATCAAATACAAGTAAAAAGCTATTGAAAAAAATATTTGTTCATTGTACAAATATTTAATATTTAATTCAGCATCACATATTTTTTTGGGGGGAAAAATCAAGGTAAAGCCTTAGACTTGGTAAGAGCTGCTGGTCCCCCGTTGGCTTCCATTCAAGAGAAAGTCAAGCTTACTCTTGCACTTCTCGATGAAACCTCTCTGCTGCTTCTGCTTGGCAATTTAAACAGTGTCATAACACATCTTCACACGCCAGACATTCAGAGAGCTTGGTTTTAAGTGCTAACAGGGAAGGTTTTTGAACTTTAGAACTTTATTGTCCAGTAAGCTAAAATTGATTATGTTGTGTCATTGCAGTGATTATTTTTAGCACCCCTAATATATATGTTCACAGCCAGGCCAAAAAAAAAAGTTGCACACTGTAATATTTTGATGGAGTGCATTTAGCTTTGATCACAGCATTTAATCTACACGGCATTGTTGCTCCAGTTGGTCGGGTTGGGGTTGAGGCTCAGCAACATTAATGTGGCAATAAAATGAAGTCAGCTGAGAGCTGAATGAGCTGGTTATCACATCGATGAACTTTTTCTTCTCTGATGGCACGGATATAAAATGGGAACTCAAATAATGAAAGAGTGGTTCAGGGAGCATGAGGAATCATTTTCACATATGTATTGGCACCCCAGAGTCCTGACCTTAACCCTATTGAAAGATTTCGGGATGTGCTGGAGAAGACTTTATGGAGTGGTTCAGTTTTTCCTCATCAGTTCAAGACGTCGGTGAGAAATGAACCTGACACTGGATGGAAATAAATGTTATGTTGCTCAGGTTTTTTGAAACAATGGCATGACAATTACATGTTGTAAGCAAGGCTAAATGCAGAACAACAACATATGTGTGACCTTTTTTTTGGCCTGGCAGTGTATATATCATGGTTGGGCAACTTCACTGGTGGTTGGGACCAACACATTCTTCTTCTTTCTATCAGAGAGCCAAATTACAAAGCCTTCTTTGTCTCAGATGGGAAAAAATATTGAATGGTACACAGGCCACCAGTTGCCAATCCATGATATATAACTAAGTTCGAGTGACCCTTGCAAATAACAGGTGCAGAAAAAGAAACACTGCTGTGGACACCACCTTACAATGTTGTTATGCAATCAAATGTGTTAAACCTACTTCTCAGTTGCCAAACCCCAGGGTCCAGTGAAAAGATAATGTATGGTGAAATATGCTTCAGTTTTCTGACCATTACTGTATTACTTTTCAGATTCCCCTTCAGTGACTGCAAGAGAAATAAAAATTGGGTGGCAAATGTGCGCAGGGCAAAGTGGCAACCATCCAAAAAATCTGTGCTCTGTTCAGATCATTTCGAACAGACATGCTTTGATCGAACTGGGCAGACAGTTCGCTTAAAAGATGATGCAGTTCCCACAATATTCAACTTTCCCAAGCATCTTCAGAAGGTAATGTGTTTTTGACTCTAGCTGTTAAAGCTTCACTTAAAGTCTTCAGATTGGAAGAATTATTCCACTTGGTTTCATTTATTTTTCAAATTTTATTGATATCAGATGTTTGAGGATCTTTCTGGACTCTTTGGAGGAGGATGCAAAATATGGATCACAGGCATGCCAGCCCAAGATGCAAAGATTCCCAGTGTTCTTTTTAACATGAAAATTTTACTGGCCCATTACATACTTTTGGTGGCCAAAAGGAGTATTTGCTGGTATTTGGCTGGTGGGCAGGCACTAATTTGATCCCTGCACTGAAAGCCTCTAAATTTTTTAACTTATTTTGAATTGTGTCTGATTCTGAATAAAAGACACAGATGTAGGACTATAGCTGTAAGTCCTACCTTTATTTTTTTTTTTTTTTGGGGGGGTAGGACATAAATATTTTATCATAAATTAGCAGGTTTTTCATAAAATGCAAATATTAATGTATAATTTGAGTGGGATGCAAATATATTTATATTTTTATAAATACAGCCTTACGTTTACACCCTTTTTAATTATGTAAGCTGGGTAATATTGTGTATTTTATTCTTACCTTAGCCTGTGAAGAAAAGAGAACATCGTGTTGAGACATCTACCGTATCAGAACCAGACACACAACAAGCAAGTTCCTCCACAGCTGCTGACACTATAATCGAAAGAAACGAACACTCCTATGCCATCACTGACAGCCCAAGAGTGCTAAAAAAAAAATTAAATGTGGTCACAAATGTTCTGACAACAACCAAAAAGAAGCTGAAATGCTCACAGCAAGAATCAAGGAGACTGAAGAAAAAGGTAGAATCGTTACAGCGGATTGTGACCGAGCTGAAAAATAAAGGGATGATTTCAGACAACTGCATTAAACTGCTACAAAGCAACTTTACCGGTGTTCAAATGGACGTTCAGAAACGAGCAATAAAGAACAAGAAAGGAAAGGGTGTGTACAGAGACTTAAACTCTGCAGAGTGTCAAACATTTAGTGGCCTTTTTTCAAGCTCTACACAACTTACAAAATGATGATTTACGATTAAGGTACAGGTTGCATGGTGCTCATATGAAGTGGAAGAAGCAGAAAATTTAAGTGAACTTGGCAGTTCAAATGTTGCAGATGCTGCAAGAAAGACCTGCAGCTACTACAGTTTCAAGACTGATGCAACAGTGAAATTTATCAGAAATATGACCGATTATTTGACATTCTGGATTCAAGAAATCCAATGGCAAAAGGTTATAAAAGCCCCCTACATGTAGTAAATAAACAGTTTTTGGAGTACTTTTCCCAGCGACAGCATTATGAGCTTGAGGGATAGTGCTGGAATGCCTGGGCACCAGCCAAGAAAGAGGACACCATTAATTGGCTTCATGTCTGCAATAAAAAGTATCCAGAGTGTATCTAAGACACCTGTGAAGGAAAATAAATTGAGCCACCTTGAACTCTTCTTCAGTGCTGTTAGGTCAGCCTGGGTTGGTTTGCACTACCTACAGGTGGTTACTGATGCGACATGAAGTGAGCACTGCTGGCAATTGCATCCCTCTGGACAGTACAAGGATTCTGTCAGCTGTTACAGACATAGGCACAGATGGGGATATTAATGTCACTAGAAGATGCAACGTATCAGTAGATGACCCAGAGGACTGAGCCGATCATTGCTTTGATGCACCAGACCTTCCGTCTCTCATTATATAAAGAGGCTGTAGTTAAAAGAACGAAAGCATTCAACTACGAAATGAGGTACTGAGGTCCCAGTGGAAAATGAAGTACTAAACAATAAAATAAAATAAGGTGAATAAAGAATAGAATGACATTTGGTAAAAAGCACACTATAAAGCCAATTAAAAAAAATAAATAAGTGGGAATGTTTATAACCATGAGTGAACAGAGTAGAGATGCACCGATTGCAATTTTCCTGGCCGAATTCGAGTTCCAATTTTTCTGAAAGTGTGACCTGCTGATACCAAATCTCTTTTGAACAACTATAATTCACAGCATATAACATTTTTTTCTTAAATACATCTTTTAGTTTTTATTCTTTATTACAATAAAAGTTTGCAAAACTGAATTATTATTGTCATTGTTATTATTATTATTATTATTATTATTATTATTATTATTATTATTATTATTACTTATTCATTCATTTTCTAAGCCGCTTAATCCTAATTAGGGTCGAGGGCCAACTCTGGCAAAGGTGGGGTACATCCTGAACAGGTCGTCAGGCCATTGCATGGCTTATTATCTATCTATCTATCTATCTATTTATTTATATTTATTATTATTGTTATTATTATTATTATTATTCCATTCAGTCATTTATTAATTAATTCATGCACACATTTAATCACTTAGACCTGGTAAAAATTACATTATTTTCTGGCGACTGGGCTTAGGATGTACAGTGCCTCCGATTGCAGGCCATAATAGAAAAAATATTTGTGGATTTTCCTGAAATTCGGTGAGATAATTTTGGACATAGGGATTTAAATTTTTTTTCCCAACATTTTTGTTAAGCAGGAAGTCGGCTATTTAGGATTTTCTGCTTTAATTTTGATTTTATGATTGCATGTTTAAAAATATATATAAATAAACAAGATGCTTTAAATACACCTGATAAAAATCTATAAATTTTATTGCATGAAAATTTTATTGCGTGAGTGTATCATAACACTAGTTATCAAATGATTTTTCAGCTGAACTAATGATGAGTGTTTATTTCACACAAGCGCATCCTCCTCTTATCAATATCAATTCCTTAGATGTGTTTACCTGTAATTTACCTGATATGAAATGAGAGATTGTGTGTGTAGGATTTGCTATTTAAGCTGCGCGGTTCAATTTATGATGTGCAAAAACTCATGAAACATTGCACCTATGTTCAGCATTTTTGAGGTGCTAGCTTTGCTCTACAGCTCAATCACCTTGTTATGCATTTTATAAATGGTGTAACTTTATAACTGACATGGATCTTGGGTAAACTGGCTCGAGGGCGCCTCTTTAGAAAATTTAATCGGCCGCATACTGTTTCACATACATGTATGAAATTCTCTAGGCACATGGAACATGCAAACAAAAAAAAAAGCCACTTGGAGCCATGCCCTAAACCCAATAGGATGTCAGCCATTTTGAATTTAGTGTACAATTTTTGAGACCAATTCTTACCATTTACAGGCACTGTACTTTACTGAACTCCTCCTACAGATATGATCTGATTGACTTCAAGTTCGGTAGGTGGCATCTAAAGTCCTTTGTGATGTTAAAATGTGAAGCGATTTGGATTTATTGTAAGTTGTGTCTGTGGTACCAAGGTGAATCATGGTTTATCACCATGAAAGAGGAAGCTGTTGAAATTGTCTGATATTCTCCAAACTTGTTTTGACAAAGACAAGCCTGAAGATATCTAGAAGCCAATATTTTATCACTGTAATAGCGCCAACTACTGCCAACATGAAATTAAATATATGTTTTGATGTCTTGCTCCACACAGGTTGGCCAAATTTGGCCAGAAAAATTAAAAAACTTGATTGTAAGAAAATAATGAGTCTTTTTCAGATGGTAGTTTCTGGTGTCTTGTTATGAAAGAAGAAGTTGCAGCAACTCATATAAACAACATCCATCTGGACCAGACTTGACAGGTTTAATGAGAGGCCTGATCTGAACAGGTATTCATGGGCCTTGCATGTGGTTGTGGCAAAATTGCTCAACAGCACCCTAAAAGATTGCATTGAAGCAGC
This sequence comes from Neosilurus hyrtlii, assembly GCA_028564935.1. Lineage (NCBI taxonomy): Eukaryota > Metazoa > Chordata > Actinopteri > Siluriformes > Plotosidae > Neosilurus > Neosilurus hyrtlii. The sequence goes on from JAOUQZ010013782.1 coordinate 14,042, forward strand.
TCTTTCACCCAGAGCTATGAAAGTTTACAGCAGGCTAATGTAACATTCCCAGACTTACAAAAAATATTGGAGTCATGCTGTATATCCAACAGGAAGGTTGCCATTTTGATTTGATTATGAAATTTTCATGTATGTTTAGCCAGGGTCATACTTAAAGTAACACTAGTCACTTTATCAGATTGACTTCAGATTTGGTGAGTCTAATATCAACATATTAATCTATATATTCTTATACTGTTTCACTAGGACATAGACTAAGTATTTCATCAGTTAAAACTCAGTGGTAGAGGTTGTGTGGGATTCTTTATTTATTTATTTATTTATTGGTGTTTGTGTGTATAAAGTAGTGCTAATCCATGTACTGCCAGAAAAGTTAGGTTTTCAGCTGTCGTTTTAAGACACGCTGTGACTCAGCTGAACGGACATTAAGAGGAAGTTTATTTCATCGCCTTGGTGCCCGAACAGACAAGAGTTTAGATGCAAGCTTACACAAGCAGTAAGACCCTACTTATCAGTCTTCCTGCATTTTAATCACTTTATGGACCGTGTTTTTCATTTTTTATTTTATTTTTATATAGAATGTGAGCACTCTCCTCTGACTCTTGCGCTGTCCCGTGCTTGACTTTATGAACTTACATGTTAGTAAAATTGTTGAGGCCTTTCTGTAAAATTCTCTTGGATAAAGTAGATGCATTTGACAAAAACCAAAAACAAACATATGGCACTATTGTGAGGAATACATGAGAGAGTCACAGTGTGGGACACTGGTGAAAAGTAAACTGCACGTGGAGCTTGGTGCTGTCAGGGGAAAGGTCCATTGCTTAGTTTTCCAGTTCCAGTTTTCCTCTGTAGTTATTTTTATACTTTTTTAGCCTGTGTTATGAGTATTAATGTCATGTGCTACAAAACAGGATCACTGGCTTACCCAGGTTAAATTTTTTCCCATTTAAAAAATTTGGAACAGACTCCACCAGGCAAAGATGTCAGCAGCATACATCCTCCGGAGTTTCATGAAAGCACATGCAGCAATGAAGACAACTTCATCACCAGGTAATTTTCTTTTGCAATGCTTTTATCTGCCACGGTATGATGGTTATCTTAACTTAGACCCAATGTTTAATTTTTTTCCATACTTTTAATATCAGTCTGATAAACATTAATTGACGGCTGATGCCTTTAAATTTGACTTGTGTAAAGAGTTAAAAGGCACGATCAAGCCCCCTCTGCAGGTGGAGAGCAATCATTTAGCACCGATAGGTACCATGAGTTTCACCTGGCACTGTGTATGTGTGTTCTTTGTTTATGGTAACAGATTCAGAGTAATTCAATTCAATTCAATTCAGTTTTATTTGTATAGCGCTTTTTACAATTGACATTGTCACAAAGCAGCTTTACATA
>JAOUQZ010013803.1:0-15438 GCA_028564935.1 Neosilurus hyrtlii
TCGTAGCGCAGTGATTAGCATGACCGCTAGAAGATCCTGGATTCGTTTCTGTGTGGAGTATGCATTTTTTCCCCATGCTGTGTGGGTTTCCTCCAGGTTCCTCTGGTTTTCTTCAACAGTTAAAAGACATGCATATTATACTAATTGGCTGTCCCAAATTGACCCTAGGTGTGGATGTAAATGTGAATGGTTGTTTGTTGCCATGCAATCTGTTCAGGGTGCATCCCGTCTCTGCTCAGTGTCAGCTGACATAGGCTCCAGCCTCCCTATGATCCTATTAGTACAAATAAGCGGTTCAGCAAATGACTGAAGGATGAGTTAGTATTTTTAAAAAGGCAGCCAAGGCAGTTGAGAACAACTAGTATATTTGGCAGTACCAGTGGCCAAGAGCAAAATGAGAACAAATTCCTATGAGTTTTTAATTTAAGTCTGAGACAACAGAAAAAAACATTTTGAATTATGAAGGCAAGTCCAAAACTGGATATTATAGCCCTCATAATACAGCTGTATTATAGTGTAAATACCAATAATAATCAGTAGCATTGCTGACCCACACATTCTTCTTGTATTCTTCCTGTTGGTTTAACATTTTAACTTTTAACAATTTCAACAATTTTGGAAATTTGTTGCAGAGCCTTTGAGTTTTACTCAGCTAGCCAGGTTGTTAACTTAGCTAATACTGGTGATAAACTGATTTGTTTTTTCTTCATGCTTGGTATACTTTACAAGTTTAATGGCTGTTAATTACATCAGTGAAAATATGATGCTAAAGACTATCTCAGACACTCAAATCCAGCACATGATCCCCTCTTACAAATGTAATTATTAAAGCAGTCATGTGTACTGCTCCATATTTTGAAAACTGTTCATCCTGTAAAGAAAGTAACCAGAGGAAAATTTGTCGACTACCAGTCCAAATCTCTTTCCATTGCTTCTTAGATGTATAATTGTAGAATCCTGTTTTGTTTTGTTTTGTTTAATCTAAAACATGAGATTATTCATGAAAGTTAGGAGCATTCGAGTGCCTTTTTGGCACTTTGAATTTGGGATATGTCCACAAGAGGAGGAAAGCACCTGGAAGTGGCTGTAAGCTTATAGCACCAGGCAGAAGAGATAAGATCATGCTGTGCGATTTCAATTTGAGAGGATAAATGGCAAAGTTGTGTGCTACAAAGTGCTAGCAAAGGCAAAATCATGAAAGAAAAGTGGCAGCGCAGTGGCGCATTGCTTTGCATGTCCGCCTCACTACAAGAAGTTCCTGAGTTCGAGTCCTGGGCTCAGAGAGAATGTTTCTTTGTGGAATGTTGTTCCTCTGCTTGCTTGGTTTTCCTCTGGGTACTTTGGTTTCCTTACACAGTCCAAAGGCCTGCACTTTTGTTTAATTGGCAATTCCAATTTCCCACAGGTGTAAGTGTGAATGGTTGTGTGTGCTGGTCCTGCAGTGGACTGGAGAATTGTTCAGGGTGTATCCTGCCTTTGCCAGAGTCAGCTGAGAGGCTGCAGGGTCTCAACAAACTTTTTTTTCATGCTTATATTTAGTTTAAAATTCTTACGTCAAGATTGGACTGCAGATGATGTTACTTCCAGTTGTTTAATGTGAGTTTGTTTACCATGTTTTGTAAATCGTGGAGAATGACACTTTAACTAACAGAGGACAGCTTACTAAACTAACAAATGTTACTGATAATGTTAGGTAAAATGAAAATGAAGAAGTTTATACATTCTGTATTCACGCACAGTATATTCATAAATCTTGGCATTTTAAATATAACTAATGATGTACAAAGGTTGTTTGATCATTGTTATAAATTGCTGGGAATAAGGGAATACAACATAAGCAGAATTTCTGTTATAAATAATTAAAAACAACAGCTGCTTTAATCGTACCAGCCTAAAAAAATTTCCTTACTCTATGTGTAAGTGCTTAATTTCTCTTATATGACATACATTTTGTAATTGTTAAGGGTTTTTATTATTAAAGAAAAATGCTATGAACTGCTGCCAAATGATAAATGGCTCCCTGATAAATAAAATGCAAACTGCTTACTCCTACTAGGGTTGTAGAGAGGCTGGAATCTATCTCAGCCAACACTGGGCGAAGGCAAAGTACACCCTGAACAGTTCGCTAGACCATCACAGGGCGCGTACACACACACACACACACACACACACACACACACACACACACACACACACACACACACTCACTCACTCACTCACTCACTCACTCACTCACACACTCACTCACAACTAGGTACAGCCAATTAGCCAATTGCACATGTACTTGCACTGTGGGAGGAAAACAGAGTACGAGGAGAAAACCCACATGACCATGAGGGAAACATGTAACTCCAAAACTCCACATAAAAATGCCTGAGCCCAGAACTTAAACCCACATCCTTTTTGCTGTGACCATTATTCCACTGCCACACCACATCAATTATATCCTAATTAATAATAAATATCATTATTATAAAGAAATAATAAATTATAATATTATTATTGTTATTATTATTATTATTATTATTATTATTATTATTATTATTATTATTATGTTAATTATTAGGGTTAATGACATTTCACCATACAGGCTCTTTATGTATCCTTATATACCTCCTGTTTTACAAATTTAATTAATCAATTTTAAAAATATTTATTCTTTTAATTAATCAGATCTGAGAATTTCAAAATGGTGTTTCTTTTTTGTTTTTGTTTTTTTAAAGATTATTTCAATCAATTTTAGTGCTTAGGTTATTTCAGTGGTACTTCGAATATGTAATGTTTTAAAGATATTATTATTATTGTTGTTATTAACATCTCTCATATCATTTCCTTTTAATCTTCATTGATTTTTTTAGGAGTCTTATTTAAAGTAGTTACAAACAGAGAGTGAAGAAAAATATTGACAAATATGTAATCTTTTAACTTGGCTTTTCCAAAACTAGCATAAACGTTACTGAAAGTCCATGCAGCGTGCACCCTGGAGTTATATTTAGCGTTATATAAAGGCCCCTTCGAGATATTTTTCCACTCTTATGGTTTACATGGATAGGAGTGTTTTATCCCTCCATGTTCAGGAGGTGATTAGAAATCACCATACACACTCATATTGGATGAACAGAGACACCAAGTGGACATCTTTTTATTTTCAGTTTGCAAAAAGCAAACATGATTACCATAGCAACTAATTTTTTTCTGTCTGCTTTTCTATTTTCTTTCTCTGTAAGTAGACAGCACTCTTTCCTCATGGTTTTTTTTCCTTCCTTTTTTTTGGGGGGGGTGCCTTTTTTTTTTTTTTTACTGATTCATCTGAGGAGATTATTAAGAATACTAACAAGATGACTGTTCAAGTATTTTATTTCCTGTTGAATAAAACCTTCTATATTACAGTTTGGATTACAGTATTATATTGGATTATATTACAGTAAGGAATGCTGTCTATAAGTTATTTAAATTTAGTTTGCTATAAAAACAATATATACTATATATTATACTATATATTATATATATAATATATTTAAAATTATATACAGGATGGACAATCTGCAAATGCAGAGCAAAGATCATTATACTCTGTTTCTAATGAACCTAAACTAATTTGATCAAATTGATTTGAACGACATTATAATTGGAAAGGATTTTGATCATAAATGTAATATGCTCATCACACCTTATTCACTTTGGTATTCTGAAGGTATCCTCCCATCAAACGCTGCTAACCATGCTAATGTGAGTGCATGATCTAATTTACATAATGCTAACAAGCCCCTCACATTAGCTTTTTTGTTCATAAGTAGCAATAGGGGACAGATTAATTGACTTTCAGAAAGTCGATGCAAATCATCTTCTGAACAAATGATGCTGTCTGATAGACGTGCTCATGTAAAATTAATATTAGCATACATTTGGCAGACACCCTTACACAGAGTGACTTACTTTTTTTTTTTTAATACACCTGAGTAATTAAGGGTTAAGGGCCTTGCTCAAGGGCCCAGCAGTGACAGCTTGATGATACTGGGGCTTGAACCACCTTTCAGATTAGCAACCTTAACCACCGAGCCACCTCTGCCCTACATACAGTCAAGTTCTCAAAGACTGACCATTATAGAGCGAGGATAAATATCGTCTTATATATGGACCAGCCATAACATTAAAACCACTTGACTGGCACCCAGTTCACAGATTGATTGGGGCCAGTGGTGTAGTGGGTAGGGTGCTGGGTTCATGATTAGGAGGTCGTGAATTCGATTCCCTGTTAGACCCCCACCGTGCTAAAACCCCTGGACAAGGTCTTAACCACAAGTGTGCCTCTGTCCACCCAGCAGTTAAAATGGATACCTGTGAAAATACTGGGAAGGTAAACTGCGATGGACTAGAGTCCCATCCAGGAGGAATTGAACTCCTAGTTGCTTCACACTACAAAAACTATGGATAAACACTGGCCTAATCAGCCACTATGCTTGGGTTAAAAAAAAGCCCAACAGACCTACCTTTACCTCATTGACTGATTACCTTTGGTACTGCATACCAGGAACACCCCACAAGACCTGCCATTTTGGAGATGAATAGACCCAGTTATTTATTCATCACAATGTAGCCTTTGTCAGAGCCACTCAGATCCTTACATTTGCTCATTTTTCCTGCTTCCAACACATCAACTTCAAAAACTATTCACTTTCTGCCTAATACATGTCACTTCTTGGCAGGTACAACTGTAACAAGATAATCAATGTTATTCACTTCTTCTGTCAATGGTCATAATGTTTATAAGGTATGGCCGATGGGTCCATATAACCATTGGTTATATGGAGCTGTATTTTAGGGATTTATGTCAATAGAGTGGACGATGAAGTACTTAAACAGAAACATTTCAGTGCATAATGGAACACATGCTTAAAATTTTTGTTTCTAGTTAATTTTGCAATTGAAGGTAAATAAAATGTATAGAAACATGATGTGGGCAGGTAGCAGTTAGAACGTCCACCTCAAAGCAAAAAGGTCTGTATTTACCCTGTATGTAGGTTTGAACTTTTCAAACTGCTGTGGATTGATTACCTGATTTGGGTGTTTTACATTCATAAATATATGTAATATGAGTAGTGTTTGAGGTTTAAAAGAAGTAGATTTTAAGTCCCTGGAAGCATGTCACCATTGGTTGTTGTTGCTAAAGGGAAAATCATTGAAAAATTTACATCAGGGGTCTTCAATCTTCAATCATGAAGAGCCAGTGTAGCTGGAGTCTTTCATTCCAAGCAAACAGGAGCCACACTTGATTCCAATTTGGTTTATCTTATGTCAGCCTTACATCAAATTATTTTTAAAGCGATTTTTCTGCTGCAGAAGAATGTTCGATGTCAGAATAAAACCAGGAGATTTTTGTTAGAATTGTGCCCCATGTTCTGGTCTGTTTCTCATTTTGGTGTTCTGATAAAATCAACCGTGTTTAACATCAGTGTAGCCTATATACAATATTGTCGTTGGCTGATGCCACCCTCTGTCTGACCCACAATTTGACCTCTCTGAAAATCCGACAATTCTTGAGCTCCTGGAGTGTGAGGCATGCTTGCATAACTTTAGCACAACTTTATACACATGCACCTTTATACAGCAGTCTGACTAGTGTTCATTAAATTTAAGTCTTATACTGTCAGATTTTCAGAGAGGTCTAATTGCGTGTCAGTCAGTGGGTGGCATCAGCCAGCGACAAATAGCAGACAATTTGAATATTCCTCTGTCAGCGGTAAAAAGTTCAATACTGAAGGTAAGACCACCACAGATCCACGACCAGGTCAACCTGGACCATCAGAAAGATGCCTTCACTCCGTGAAGAGAGCAGTGGAAGAAAATCCCCGTTCCAAGGCAACAGACATTGCAGAAGACATCCAAACCAGCTCAAAAGCTGTTACTTCATCAAATGGACTATTATGGCTGAGCAGCAAGACGCACGCCTCTTCTTTAACCAGCAAATATTCATTCTGAAATTTTAGGTGTCTATTTACTTATGTGTGGTCTCTGTATATAAAAACATATAATCTTGCTTTTACTGCTTTAAAAAGTGAGAAAATTGTATGTATATTTTGTTAGCAGCAAGGCTTTTGCCAGAAGAAACAACACATAAGACATGTATTATATTGTTGTATTTATTTGCATATTTGGTATAGAAGTAATCCAAAAATAATTAAAAGTAATTAAGATATATTACTTTTTTTATTGGGGGACTTGGATTACATTACTGATTAAATTTTTTTAACAAGTAATTAGTAACCGTACCAGATTACTTTCTAATAGTAACTTCAGTAAAATTCCAGCCCGTATATTACTTACACACACACACACACACACACACACACACACACACACACACACACACACACCCTGTTAACAAACACAGGAATCTCATTGAAAGCATAACCTTCTTGGTGGAAGTAATAAATACTAATAGCCTTTTAGAGATGACATTATACATTAGCCAAACCTGCCATAGTACCAACGTGTACTCAGATCATCCCTTTTCACCTCCATTTCTTCTCCAGATGCACTTCCCCCAAGCCATAAAGCCAGTTGCATTTTACTTTGTCAAAATACTTTTCTTCAGATAATAATCTTATGCATGTCCTCAATTAACCTAGTTTTGCAGTGATTGACAGAAGAGAGTACATGCCCCTTCCACCTGCAGAACATGGCCAGTTTTACTCTCTTGGCTGTCTTGCTGTGAATGGCTACGGTATTATCGACATGCAAACTTGCAATCTCTCAACAGTATGGTGAACACTTTTTATTGCATCACTTGGGAGCCCCCAAAGTGCACCCTTTTAAAGCACTTTAGAATAAAAGCATAATTAATAATCTATTCTCATTCTACGTTGAACTCTACCTTCACTCCTGCTCCTTGTGTCTGTGGCTTCTTTGACCCTATGGACCTGCTTGATCTATTCAGATACTTATGCACTCAAAATCTTAACTTCCACTGCTGTAGATAATATTAGCTGAGATTTGGGCCTCCAAAGACATGCCTTGATTCTGCCATTGTGGGTTAAATCTAAATATGTCTTATGCCTTTGTTTGTGTGACTGTATATTGTAGAGTAATGACCAAAATCCTTTCCAAATCAAAATATACACCCTTACACAGAACAGGGTGTGTTTTCTTTTGAGACTGGTCTCTCTGTCACTCTTGATTACACCTAAAGACTGGCATGTTCATAATGGATTACGGTCAAAACCCATCTCTTTGTGTATATTCTATATTATATTTCGTCACTACATTTATGTTTATTATTTTATTTTTTAGATTTATATTTGACTTTTAACTATTGGTGTCCTTCAAATAGTCCTTTTTATTCTTCTTCAAATATAGGACAGTCGTAATAAGCATTTCAAGTTGTACTGTGTATGATTTTGTATGTGACAAATAAATTTGAATTTGAATTTGAATTTCATATTTCTACTCATTCGTTCATTCATTTTTTGATCCAATTAATCCTAATTAGGGTAGCAGGGTATTTCTACTGTTATAATTAAAAATGAAGTATTAACCACAGAGTTATAATAATGTAACCATTATAGTCACAGATAATTGAATAATTTAACGGTTGCCACAAATATACTGCTCAAATAGTGACAAGCAATGTGTGCATTAGTTTAGTTGGTTTCCAACTCAATGCTCAGCAGTAGGTTTGAATTGCTGTGTGTGAAGTTTTGCATGTTGGCAATGTCATATAGCGCATTCTAGCATGCGAAGGCAGGGTACCAGACGGTTGCATGTACAGTATCTACATTAAAACAAAAGTATATTCCAGATATATTATTCCTAGCTAAAAAAAAATCATATCCTTAAACATCACTGTATGATATATATTTTAGCAGACCGCTAAACTAAAAAGATGGTTCTTCAGGCATTTCTTAAAATGGCCAGTGGTTGGGCAGTTGCACAAATATGCCAGCAAAGATTTCCAAAGATTAGGTGCCGCTATTGTAAACAAATTATCCTCTACTGTAGTATAGGTCTCGATGGATAGTATGCTCAACAGGGTGCTGCCATTGGAACAAAAGCTATACCTTGAGGCAGGTCTTACTGTGATTAAGTTAATATTTTAGTAATATACATTAATATTTAATTAATTATTATAATCTGGGGCTAGGCCATGAATAGCTTTAAATGTAACAAGTATAACTTTAAACATAATTATATAGGTAACTGGCAGCCAGTGAAACATTTAGCTGTCAATTAATAGTGTTATGTGGCAGAATTTATGTTCACAGAATATCAGTATCACTGCAGCACTCTTTCAAGTTTGCAGCTTGTCCTTCCTTTAGAAGATACTTACTACTACATACCAGGAACTAGTAGGAACCCAGTCTTTTAGACAACACACTGTGGCCCTTGACAAAGTCACTCTGATCCTTACACTTGCTTGTTTTAACCTGCTTTCCTACACATTAACTTAAAACACTGACTGCTCAATTTTTTGCTTAATACATCCTACCCCTTGGAAGGTGCCACTGTAATGAGATAATCAGTATTATTCATTTCACCTTCCAGTATTCCTAAAGTTTTTAATGTTCCAGTTGATTGTTGGATATGTGTGTGTATGTATGGTGCCTTGCAATGAATTGGCATCAAGGGTACACAGTGTGCTCAGGATAGGCACTGGATCCAAAAGGACGCTAATCAGGATAATGTCTTACAGAAGACAAATGATGAGTCAATCAATCAATCAATTACTCAATCAATTTATTCATTAATGAAGGGTCATCAATTAAGTTAATCTGTGTTCTTAGTCCCCTTCTCTTCTCCCTCTTTACACACAACTGTTCCCCAATTCACACCATCCACCATCCAATTCGCTGACGAAAACAGATAATAACGTGTCAGCCTACAGGAAGGAGGTCCGGCATCTGCGGCGATAGCGCGACAACAATAACCTGGACTTTAACACATCCAAGACAAAGGAGATGATGATGAACTTCTAAAAGATGATAATGGAGATCTAAACAAACTGAGCATTCTGCTCTCTATATTGATGAAGAGGAGGTAGAGAGGGTGGAGTGCTTCAAGTTTCTTGGAGTCCACATCTGCTGACTTCACCTGGACCACAAACATCTCTCACCAGGTGAGATAAGCAGAACAAAGGATGTACTTCCTCAGAAAGCTCCGACAAGCCAGCCTACCCTGACCCCTACTGACAAACCTTTACCGTTCCGCCATTGAGAGCCTCCTGACCTATTGCTGTACAGTGGTTTAACAGCTGTACTGCAGAGGACAGGAAGGCCCTGCAGTGGGTGGTGAGGACGGCAGAGCAGGTAACTGGAACTACACTGTACCCCCAAAGTGACATTTACACTGGCAGACTTCAAAGGAGGGCCAGTGGAATTATCAGGGACCCCATGCACCCTGGATACCCCATTTTCTCCCCGCTCCCCTCCGGACAAAGGTACAGGACACTAAAGACAAAAACTAACAGACTCAAGAACATCTTTTACCCAGCTGTGAAACGTGCAACCCCACCACCACCACTGTCACATTCACTGACTGAATAACCATTATTCATACCATCTTCCAGGACAGTGCAGTATTACTCTTCTAAGTGCAAAACTCATGTTTAAGTATTTAAGTGCAATACTCATGTTTAGAGCAGGTCTTGAACATCATATAACATTTTAGTACCAATCACCTTATGATTAGAAAGCTCTACCTCTCACGCTGTGTATATCATGCACCTTTGACATATCATGCACCCTTCTGTGTATTTGTGTATATGTGGATAGATGTATATTTGTGAATATGTGGATAAATGTATGTGTTTGCATATTCAGGAAATATGTATGTATATGTGTATATATGTGTATGTAGGTATATGCACATATATAGCTTAGTGTAGTTACCTTAGTTGTCTTTTGTGCACTTTTCTATAATTGCTGCTAAACAGAGAGCTGCTAAACTGATTTTCACTGTTCATGCAACAGTTGACAATAAAGATCTCTTTATCTTTATCTTTATATTTATCTTTATCAAGATAAATATATCTTTATATTTATCTTTATCAAGTCAACTGGCTATTCTAAATAAGCCATAAGTGTGAATGTAAGCATGAATGAATGTTTGTATCTGTGTTAGCTTTGAGATAGCCTGGTGACCTATTCACGGAGACAGGTGGGGTCGGCTCCTGTGACCCTGGTGGATAAGTGATATATAAAATGGATGGATGGACAGATTTTCTGCTTTGTTGAGAGAAGTTTCCAGTTTTCCAAGATTTTTCCAAAGTGCAACCTTCAGAACAAATATCTGTTTTTCTTAAATCTCTCTCTGAAAATGTTTGTTTCTGGTGTTTGAGTGAAGCTCATGAAAGTCATCCAGCACTTCAGATAAACAACTCTGGATCTGGACTGCATCCAACCCTCCCTCGCAAAGTCATTCAGGATCACAGTGCCGAGTAAATGATAATGTAAATGTAAGAGATGTGACATTCCAGCAGGACTGGAGGGAACTGAATGTAGTTGGAGCTGAAATGAAGCGTGAAGACTGAGAGGATGTGGTAAGTAGAGCTGGCTGTTCTCACTGAATCACTATAGAGTGTTTGTATTAAAATAAAATGAGTGTGAAGGGGTTGTCTGCGTGCTCAGAGCTATCACACTGGTGCGGTGTCACTCCTGTGAGGCACTACAAATAATAATTGTCTGGACTGAATTATCTCTCATTCTCAAGCTGGGTCAGATTAAAAACAGCAAGAAATTTAAACAGAAATGTGCTGCAATAAAACAGGCTTAAGTGACATTTGATCAGGGTCAGTAACAAAGGAGAGATCATTAACAGTGCAATATTAATTAATTCATTCACTCAGTGACACTTAATCTTGGACAGGGTTGCTGTGGATACAGAGCCTGTCCAAGAATCAAGTGGCACAGTCAGAGAATTCACCTAGATAGGGCATCAGTTCATCACACCTAATCAAGACAATTTGCATAGTCTTTCTGCTTTACTAGTCATGTTTTTGTAGTTCTGTTCTTAACACATAACAATACCTACCAAACAAAGCACAATTTATAAAAGACAAAAAGTTTAAATTTCCTAGATTTGACATTGACATTGTCTTGTCAAACTTGCTTAAAGCATTGAGATGATATTACGGTGTTTTGTTAACATGCATCCATTAATCCTGCACCCTAAATAGGTTGCCAGTTTATTGCAGGGCTAATGCAAACACAAACAAACTTTCATACTCACATTCACATTTAGAGTAACCTGTTGACCAAACGTGTCATGACTGTGGGAGGAAACAAGAGAAGATGGAGGGACCCTCATACAAGTATGGGGAACTTACAAACTTTGCATGAAAACATCCCAACCACTGAGCCACTGTACTACTATTCTAATGTTACTGAATTTAAAATATTTAACCTAGTAAAACTTAAAAAGATCAAAGTTTATGATACTAATATGTAAAAAAAATGATAAAATGCTAAAACACTGCCATGGTAACCCAGCTCGTTGCGAGGGTCTTGCTAAGTGACTGTTATAATTTGGAGGTTGTTATGGTGTCGCTAGACGTTTTCAATAATCCCAGGTGGTTGCTAAAGAAAAGGTTGCTATCATATCTCAACTTGTTTTTAGGCTTTTAGTATGCAGAGCAATGCAGTTTTGTCTTCAGAATTGCTTACTGAAGAAACACCCAAACTATGTGAAAGCGGGCTCAATAAAATATTTTCTTTGCCTTCTACTGGGGGCAGATATGCACTCTTGAGTATGTTATGTTGCAAGCATTTTTACTATCTTTCTAGAAAGTATATAAACAAAGAATAATCGTCATCATCATGATCATGATCATCATAATATTAGTAATTTAAAAAAAATAATTTTTCAAATGATCAAAATTTTAAGATAAAAAAAGAAATTTAGACCATCTGTAAGGTTGTATATTTTCTTTATTATAAATATATTAGGTAAGTGATAACATATAATGCTATGAGTGTATAATGATGAGATGGTAAGTTACTCCTTCCATAAATGTTCAATAAAAATCTCCTTTTAGAAAAGTTACCATATAATAATTTAAACATTTCATTTTTACCCTTATTCAATTTTATCCTTATAAGTTCTTGTGTTGTTTCTGCTGTCATGGCAAATTAAGAACAAACATTTGACTAGTCAGAATTGAGAAATCAACAGTGTTGTGGTATGCTTAACTTTTAACTTTTCTAAATATGCATATAGCATTTTAAACAATTTTTTTAAAAAAGAAATGAAAAATGTACTCAAATTGGGGATTTAATTAAAAAGTAATTGCATAGAATTCAACCTAAATTATTGTAATTGTCAACAATTATTTCACTTATTTCAAGTAAGTGAAAGTAAAAGAAAACTAATAAAATAATGTACAGTATATAAATAACAAAAATAATTAAAATCAATAATGCCAATTAAGCATGGCAAAATAAAATGTTTGAAAAATTTTCCATTACAAATAAACAAATATTCCCATAACTTAACATAAAAAAGCCAAAAATGTTTGAGTAGGTTTAGTTCCTTACTATAATGTTAAATGAAAATGTATTTCAGTGTGAGCTTTGGGATGTAATTCCACTAGTAAGTGAATAAGAGTATGGAAATGCTTATAAAAATGAAAGCAGTTATTTCTAAATTTAATTAAATATTTTATGTTTTGTCTAAAGACATTTTCTGCCTGCAATGCATTTAAAAAACAGTCATCAAAGATGCTGAAACCCCTCAGCTACCCAGCAGTTCTTGGATAACCTGGACAACATTTACAAGGTCAAGGTCATTGTAATAGGGTCAGAGGTGTCTGCATGTCTACACACGCTAAGGACTATGCATGCAAAATTTCAGGATGATGCGCTCAGCAGTTCTTGAGAAATGCCACAGAAAAAAAATTAAATGTGGTTGGGGACGCAGGCCATGTCAGTACTCTGACCGCCTGATGGGAGAGGTAAAAATGAATCATTTTATGAGTCCACCTTTACATTTTCATTTTAGTTTGGTGTGACATAAATGTGTTCGGAGTGTGTTGTACGGTGCAATGTGTTGATTTGTAGCATGAAAAGTCTTCAGTTAAAGGCTTGACTAATCTAAATTGAATAATTCATTAATCCCACAAGTCCACTAACTCATTATTTCATTACAGTATCAGCTTTTATCTGAAACAGGAGTTATGTGATTAACAGGAGAGCATCATGGCCCATTTAAATTAAGAGCATTTCATGAATTTTCATTGTAGTTTGACAGATGGAGAAAAACACTATTAGTCAAATCTTTAAATTTTTGTAGGATTAGTGTAGAGCACTAACACATAATAAATGTAATGCATTACTGACTGAAGGGGTCTTTTTTCATAGATGAAACATTTTAGAGCCCCAGCATTCAAACTCTTAACTGGGGCAAGGATCCATAATATGTGAGAAACTGTCACAGCATCTGAGACTACAGGCTAAACTAGCAAAGTAATTACATTTTTAGTAAGTCTCACCCAAAGATAAGCCACATGCTTCCCAGTCCTGAACAGCAAGTTAAAAATAATGTAATCTGAAAGTATTCATGGTGGCACAGTGGCAAAGTGGTTAGCAGTGTGGTTTCTGTGTTTTTATGTTCTCCCTGTGCTTGCGTGGGTGTCCTCTGAGTGCTCCAGTTTCCTCCCACAGTCCAAAGACATGCACATTAGGCAAACTGGCTGTTCCAAATTGCCCAAAGATGTGAGTGTTCTTGCTTGTGTGTGTTGGCCCTGCAATAGACTGTCGAGCTGTTCTGGGCATACCCTGCCTGCACCCATTATTAGCTGTGATCCCCACGACCCTGATAGGATTAAACGGTTGAATGAATGAATGAATTAATGAATGTATGAATGAAATCATCCACTACAACTTATCAAATGTTGGCCAATGATACCTAGTAATAACTCAAATAATGAAGACTACTGCAGGGGGCAGAGCATTCTCTTACAAAGCCACACAGTTGTGGAATTACCTAGTTAATGTTCGGGACTTAGACAGTCTTAAGACTAGACTAAAAACTTATTTGTTTAGTCAAGCATTTTGTTAATAGCATTTAATTAGGTAATTATAAAAAATATTCATATCTGGGGGTTATCAGGCACAGAGAGATCTGGTAAACTGTGATGTGGGGATACTGTCACTCCCTCACTCTCACATGCTCACCCAGGCCTGTTGACAGTGGAGTGGTTGATTGCCTAATGTCACATGCTCACCCTCATGTCTGTCTTCCTTCTGGTTCCTTCTTTTTAGCTATGTTGCCATAGTCAGTCATGCAGGAGTCCCTGCTTGCACTCAGCACCAATAAACTCTTTTACCATTACACTACTGTTCAACTACACATGCTGCTTCTGGGATGCTGGTGATCCTGATTCTCCTGATGCTACTGCTTTCTGAGTCCTGTGGTCTATCCTGGTGTACTGCTGCTGGCTGGAGTTCTCATCTTGGAAGCCCCTCAATCCTGCTGATGAAGATTCATATGGACCTTGATGTGCACTCAGAGACCGTGAAGATGACTTCTCACTACTGGTGATATAAACTCCTTTGCTAAAATGATTTATGACTTATAGTTGTGGTATAACGAACCGGACCTCATGTTAAACTACCTGAAGTTTCTCCTACATGGTCTGTATTTTAATCAGGTTTCAGATAAGGATGGGTTGACCTTTTTGAGTCTGGTTCCTCTCAAGGTTTCTTCCTTGTGTCAACTGCAGGAGTTTTTTCTTGCCCCTGTTGCCATGGGCTTGCTCATTAGGGATAGGTATGGATATGTAGGGTTTGTAGAAGAAATGTTTAAATGTACATTAATATATGCTACACTAGAAGAGTGAACTGTTTATACCTTCTATAATGCAAATAAAATAATTATTAGTATGTGCTACATGGGAATAACACTATCTGTTTGTTTTTCCTGGTCTGGAAAAAACCTAGTACATCTTGGTCATTTTAAGAAAAATGGAAAGAAAAAAGTCCTAATAAGCTCTCCAAAACGCAGCAAATGTGGTGACGTGACCTGCTACGTCAGAAACTGGTCTCACAGGTTTGTTAACAGTGTGCAAGCATGCAGCCTTAGAGTCCTCATCAATTTCTTGTCAATTTAATGACTATTGGAGAGAAGTCAGTGAACCAGACATTGATGAACATAATTTAGAGAATGTTTTATTCGCATATGAACCCATGGGGGAAGGTTTGCATGGTGAGCATCGTCTGTGATCAGATTTCAGCCCCATATAGTGTAACTTAATTATATACAAACCAACCATATGTAAATATATCACGTAGCTATGTATATATATATACATAAAGGGTGCAGGACAATGTATATATTATATATATTAAACTTTTTATTATTATTATTTTAAATGCATGTTATAAATGCATGGTACAGCTCATTACAATCTGTTAAAGTAATTTGATCATCCATGAAATATTAACTAAC
>JAOUQZ010013918.1:0-15430 GCA_028564935.1 Neosilurus hyrtlii
GTGTGTGTGTGTGTGTGTGTGCGTGTGTGTGTGTGTGTGTGTGTGTGTGTGTGTGTGTGCGTGTGTGTGTGTGTGTGGGTGTGTGTTAGTGCATGTGCAGACAGACCGAGTGTTACCCATAGGCAAAAAAAATCACACAAATAAGTTTCGTTTTGTTTTCCTAATTCATTTGGCTTGCTCATTAGGGATGTGTAGGGTAGAAAAATGTTTAAATTCCTTTTAAAATTACTTTTACTATGTAAAGCTTCTTTGCGACAATGTCAACTGTAAAAAGTGCTACACAAATAAAACTGAATTTAATTGAATTTACTAATTGTTTTATAGTGACTCCCTCCCCAAATTCCAAGTGCTCCCTATATACTTTGGCAGAATGGTGGGTGCACCCTCAAGAGTGCACTTCTTGTCAAGTGTTTTGCTAAATTTGTGAATGATTGTTTTTTGTTTTCACACAAATTCAAACTACAAACTCATGAGGAAGTGGATTATTCAAATAAATTACACAGTTACACCGGCTTCTGATTACATTTACTTGTAAAGTATGCTCTGTGTGCAAGCCCTGAGTATTTTAGCTAAGAGAGAGAGCTGCTCTCTCAAATACGAGACTTCATGAGGAAGTAACGAAGCAGAACTGACTGTAGCAGAACTGGTCTCCAGTGTTAGCTAAACATAGAAATATCAAAGTCCACGCTGCAAGAAATGACCTGCTGATGTAGAAAAGACATAAACTGCACAGTGCACATAATGAATCAAGTTATAATGCTGAGGCTGATCAATGTTACAGCCAAGGCTGCCCAGTATATCTTCTGATTTTTTGATTGTATACATTATAACAGTATACACAAATTGGAAAAAGGAAAGGGATGGCATTTATTTTGTTGCTGCTTTGGGGATTTTTTTGTTTGTTTGTTTGTTTTCGGAAGGGGGGGGTTGTTTATGTTTCTTTGAAATAACAATATTTTTCTGGGGTGTATTAAATTATATGTTGCCTATGCCCTAAATGAATTTTTCTTAATGAAGGCGTGGCAGCGAGGACAGGATTAAGCACCCTCTGCAGGCGGAAGCAGGTAAAGACAGCAGGTGAGGAAATTAATGCACCTGTGTCTAAATATTGCCTTTATTTATATGTGTGCTTTTAGATGGTGACGAGAGAGAGCCAGGAGCAGTTTGCAGTGCGTGTGTGTGTGTGTGTGTGTGTGTGTGTGTGGCGTGTGGCGTGTGGCTTGGTGCATTATAAAAGGGTCTATAAAAGGGTGAATAAACAAAGAACTGCCTGTCTGTCTCTGGGTCTCTTGTGTCCTGACCTGATCATTTCTTACAGAAGATTTTACAGTTTTCTCAAGAGAGGGAGTGGATGTGGTTGAAATAATAAGTGTTAAAAATGAACCCAAAAAATGATAGAGAATGGAATGAAGTCAGTTTTAGTATTATGTACTTAAAAAAAAAAAAGGGAAATTATAAATGAATTTTTAAAAATGATTTTATTTTAATCAATTAATTTTACTGTTTATTGCTTATTTTTTATTTTTGTAGTTAATCTATTTGAATTATATTTGTCTTGTTTTTTAGAATATTCAGATTCCTTTTTTCATCTCATGTGTTTTTTTCATGATTTATACACTGTATGTTATATATAATAAGAGAGTGTACCGGATGAAAGGACTGGGAAGAAAGATAAACACCCTGACACTTGAACACGGGGAGTAAGAGGAGATAGCAGCTTTGTTCCTTTTCCATTTTTTATCTCTTACAATCACAGATAAAAGTACTTCAAAAACTAAAGCAGTGGCTCTTTTCTCTCTTCGAAACTGTCACGTCTTATATTATAATGACATGCGGTGGTGGTGTTTATAACTTTTACGTGAAAGATGACAAAAATTTGTTAGAAAACACCACAAGTCATTTCTCCAATCAGCACACTCACTAAATAGATTTTAAAAAACAATAATGAAATAAATAAATAACAAAGCAGGGAGCAGAGGAAAAATCAGGCAGGAAAATGAGGGCCGAATGAGAGGGCAGGAAGCCATCGTCAGGACGAATCAAAGAGCAATCAAGCTCTGTAAGAGGTGCACCAGAGAACAATAGTGAGTCGTGATTAGCGAGAGCAGTGAGAAAGGCGTGATTGAGAGACGGGTGTTGGTTATCCAATCACTAAGTATTTTCCTTTCTTCTTCTCTCTGCAGGTATTTGAGGGAGGGAGGATGTGAGGGAACCCGTCATGGAACGAAGAGTGCATTCAGGAAAATTGAGCCAGTAGTGATTCTACACACCCTTTCACACACCATCACAAAGACAGTCTGAAAATCCTCGCCTTTGAGAGTCAGTGACCAGGATCAGGAACGACTTCCGTCATATCTGAAATCTTCAGTAATATCAGTTTAGTACGATCTGTTCTTACTGACGCAGAGCTTTCTTCTACAGCAGAATTATCACCATCAATATATCAGAAAACCTTTCAGTGTTCTCATATCACACGTGTAAATAATGAGTTATTACAAATCAACAATCTGTAAAATGAATCTCAGCAATTACACACAGCTTGTTGCCCTTTTAGTAAACTTAGTACCCTTAGGGACCCTTCTAAGGGAACATTTAAAGATTCTACCAATGTTTTTCCTCATTAAAATACACTGACAGTCGTTAAAAACTTTGAGACCATAGGGCCTGCCTTGAATAAGAGGCCCTGCGCAGAGATAGGGAAGTATTAGTAATTTAATTATTTTTGTGATGATTGGCCTTAAAGTTGTACAGAAGGGTACAGGAATGAGATGACACCATCGAACACAAGCCTGGAATTTACACTTCGGTATGGTCCAGACACAGTAACTCGGATGACCACGTCATCCACGCTAAAAAAATCTTTAAAAATTCCTTGCAACCAGACTATAATCTGCATCACTGCCAAAATGTCATCAGTTGTTCCTTGTTCTGACTATTTTCTGACACGTCCTAAAAATTTTACCAAAATCCATTCATAAGTTTTTGAGTAATGTTGCTAACAGACAGACAGAAAACATAACCCCCTTGGAGGAGGTAATAAAACACATAGGATAATCACTAGTGAAAATGCTCCTCAGTCACTCACTCATTTGCTGAACCACCTAGTCCTACTATTAGGGATGAGGGGAGGTTGGTGCCTATCTCAGCCGAGACTGGGTGAGAATGGGGTACACCCTGAACAGCTCACCATACCATTGCAGGGAAACACACACACAACCATTCACACTCCCACTCACACCTAGGATCGATTTGTAACAGCCAGTTAGCCTCGTGTGCATGTCTTTGGATTGTCAGAGGAAACCCACGCAAAGACAGTGAGAACATGCAAACTCCACACATAAATGCCCGAGCAAACCACTATGCCAACATGCCACCCAAATATGCAACTTTATTGTATAATTAAAATCACTAACAACGTTCTTTTGGTAGCTAGCACTGATTAGGCTAACTATCACTATTATATCCTGTAACTAAACCTGTGGAACGTACTTGCTGGCAAACTAGGTTGCAATAGCTGAAATGTTATTTTACACTAACTAGCATTTGAACAGAAAAAGGAAAGACAAGCTGTGATGTCACATGATCCCAAGTGTGATTGGCTGCTTCAATTTTTTAAATTGTCTCTTACAATATAAGCTGTATATGGTGATGCAGTGAGCTCTTGCTAAAGAAATGCTAATGTATTAAAATGAGCACAAAAATAAACCTGCACTACTGTCAGTTAGAGAATATTAATCGCTAAGGTCTGACCAATCACAATGCAGAACTCAGCATCAGTCTTATGTAATGAGTGCTTATCTCAGTTTTATATTCGGAAATTAGTAATAAACACTGCGGCATGGCTTGTTTTTACTCATCAGGCGTCATAAGCCAGGTAAGTGGAGCTGATGAAATATCTTGGAGATAAGTGTGGACATTACTGGGGCGGCAGCACGGAGGCGGAGACTTAGAGTTAATTTATTTTAGAAACTTTTTAATGTGTTTTTGTCCTTTGAACACAGAGCGCATTAAGAAGACGACTTGTACAGAAATAGATGTGAACTCTGCTTTTGTTTCCACTTCAATCGTAATGCAATCTCATCTTCTTTTCTCCCGTCTGCATATCTGAGTCTTAACCAATCCCAACACTCTGATGAATTCTGTATTTACTCCTCCAGAGACGTTCCTCAGAGAGACGGAACACACGCATCATTATTCTACAGCACCGAGCTGCCGAAATGATGGAAAAAAATAAACTCACTAAAGAGACGGATTTCAGATTTCTTCTCTGTGATTAGGACACGAAGTGTTTTTATATATTTTCAGCTTATTACACAGGAGTCACGCGTCATTATTTATTTTAATTGTCGTTTCTGATGAAAACTTAAAATGATGTTAGAAAAGTCTTAACACCACTTACAACTTTTATTTACTGTTTTTATTCCTATTTTAAATTTTGTTTTTCTTTATTTCCCTTCTGTTTCCTGTCAATATTCTAAGCATCTGTCTGTATAAACATTCATTTATTCATTCATTTGCTGAACCACTTAACCCCACTTGGGTCCCAGAGAGGCTGGAGCCTATCCCAGCCGACTCTGGGCGAAGGCAGAGTACACTCTGAACAGCTCGCCAGTCTATCACACAGCCAGCACACACATAACTATTTACACTCACACTCAAATTCACACTCAGGGGCAATTCGGAACAGCCAATTAACCTAATGTGCATGTCTTCAGACTTTAGGAGGAAACTGAAATACCTGGAGAAAGCATGGGGAGAACATGCAAACTCCACACAAAAATGCCCCACCAAGCCTAAAACTCAAACCCAGGACTTTTTTGCTGTGAGGATGACGGGCTAACCGCTACACAAGCTTACTGTCCTCTGTCTATATTATTATTATTATTATTATTATTATTATTATTATTATTATTATTATTATTATTATTATTATTATTATTATTATTACACTACTAATGAACACTACTACTGAACACTATCACTGAACTCCACTAGTGAACACTGCTAATGAACACTGCAAATGAACACTGCAACTTAACACAGCTAATGAACACTGCTAATGAACACTGCTGATGAACACTGCTGATGAACACTGCAACTGAACACTACTACTGAACACTGCTAATGAACACTACTAATGAACACTGCTAATGAACACTGCCACTAAACACTGCTAATGAACACTGCCACTGAACACTGCTAATGAACACTGCTAATGAACACTACTAATGAACACTGCCACTGAACACTGCTAATGAACACTGCTAATGAACACTGCTACTGAACACTGCAACTGAACTCTACTACTAAACACTGCTAATGAACACTGCTAATGAACACTGCTAATGAAACCTGCTAATGAACACTGGTACTGAACACTGCTAATGAACACTGCTACTGAACACTGCAACTGAACTCTACTACTGAACACTGCTACTGAACACTACTAATGAACACTGCCACTGAACACTGCTAATGAACACTGCTACTGAACACTGCTAACGAACACTGCTAATGAACACAGCTACTTACCACAGCTAATGAACACTGCTAATGAACACTGCTAATAAACACTGCAACTTAACACAGCTAATGAACACTGCTAATGAACACTGCCACTGAACACTGCCACTGAACACTGCTAATGAACACTGCTACTGAACACTGCTAATGAACACTGCTACTGAATATTGCAACTGAACTCTACTACTGAACACTGCTACTGAACACTGCTAATGAACACTGCCACTGAACACTGCTACTGAATACTGCAAATGAACACTGCTACTGAACACTGCAACTAAACTCTACTACTGAACACTGCTACTGAACACTACTAATGAACACTGCCACTGAACACTGCTAATGAACACTGCCACTGAACACTGCTAATGAACACTGCTAATGAACACTGCTAATGAACACTGCAAATGAACACTGCTACTGAACACTGCTACTAAACACTGCTAATGAACACTGCTGATGAACACTGCTGATGAACACTGCAACTGAACACTGCTAATGAACACTGCTACTGAACACTGCAACTGAACTCTACTACTGAACACTGCTACTAAACACTACTAATGAACACTGCCACTGAACACTGCTAATGAACACTGCTACTGAACACTGCTAATGAACACTACTACTGAACACTGCTAATAAACACTGCTAATAAACACTGCTACTGAACACTACTAATGAACACTGCAACTGAACTCTACTACTGAACACTGCTACTGAACACTACTAATGAACACTGGTACTGAACACTGCCACTGAACACTGCTAATGAACACTGCTAATGAACACTGCAACTGAACCCTGCTACTGAACACTGCTAATGTACACTACTAATAAACACTGCAACTGAACACTGCTAATGAACACTAATAATGAACACTGCAACTGAATTTTACTACTGAACACTGCAACTGAACTTTACTACTGAACACTGCTAATGAACTCTGCTAATGAATACTACTACTGAACACTGCCACTGAACACTACTAATAAACACTGCGAATGAACACTGCAACTGAACCCTGCAACTGAACACTGCTAATGAACACTGCTAATGAACACTGCTAATGAAGCCGTTTAAGCCCCTCATCACACTCAGATGAAGATAATGAAGACTGCACCGCATCCTGAACATTTTGAAGAATTCATCCAGGACATGGTCAAAATTAAAAAATGTGCAGTGTGTCCTTCTTCTATGCCAGGCTTTCACCACGTCCAACATGTTTCCACCAACTTCGTACCACACGCATGATCACACACCGACCACATACAATGAGTTCTAACTACGTTCTTACAACAACCAATTAGACTGCACCACACAATTACCACATTCTCAGTACATCCATCTGGACTTTATAAATACTGCGCAGTAAAGTTCTTACTAGGTTGTAGTTATGTCGTTACTACATTCATGGTGTTGTTATTACATTCTTTTTATATATATATATATATATATATATATATATATATATATGTCCAAAGTTTGATCACATCCTCCACATCCATGGAGACAATAACACCCCCTTAGTGGTTTCCACTTGGTGGGTTCTTACTGCACCCACTCAATGTTTTGAGAACATAGTTGGAACGTGGCTGAGAGTGATGAGGGTTTAATGAACACCACTTATGAATAGTGTAATAGTAAGCAAGAGAGGACTCAGGTCTGAATGCAGACATGCGAGTATCTGAGAGAACTGAGGTTCATCTATTTTTCATAGGACCCTTAAACCACAAAGAGGAGCAGTGCATTCTGGGACAGGAAGTCCATAAATGTATGATGATGCATTTGCATTTAGGTGTGATATTTAAAGCTCATATGCTTGGGTGAAAGATTCAAACACAAACACACACACACACACACACACACACACACACACACACACACACACACACACACACACACACTTCCTCCTCATACATGGTCTGAGAGATTCTGTGCATATGCCCCTATATTTCTTTATTCATGTTATAAATAAGTGATAAATATCTGACAGTCTTTACCTCAGAAATAAAGTCAAATATTTATTTTCATCCACACTGATGTTTCCTTCTCACTTCGCTGATGAAATATACATTTATGTGAGAGTACGAGCTGCCGAGGTCAGGGATGAACAAACACTTTCCTTGACTAACACTTCTACCTACAGCGATGAAGCACGAGTCACTGAAACACTTCACATATTCAGGTATATGAATTTACTTCAGCACATCAATAAATAATTACATATTTAAAATAATTCTGTACTGTGAGTGATGTGTTACTATAGAAATGAGAACATATTAGAACATAAATCACCACCTTCTGACCAATCACAATCCAGAACTCAGAAGTGTTGGTTTGTATGGTTGAAAAATGTATTCTTATTTCTGAGACTGATTTTTATTTATTTATTTATTTGAATGGATCCAGGATGAATGTTTGTGTGTAAATATTTATCGCAGTTCCAGAAAGAGCTCCTACACTGCGCTCACCACTAATCGTTTATGCAGTGTTCAGTGTGATGTATTATTGTTGGGATAAAAAAAGAAGCATAGTATCCTGCATAACGCTGAGCAGCAGGGGAGTACGGGCGAATGATTCACAGCACAGACCAAAAAAGAGAGAGAGAGAGAGAGAGCGTGCGAGAGAGACAGACAGAATGACAGAAAGAGAGAGAGAGACAGGCAGAATGACAGAAAGAGAGAGGGAGAGAGAGAAAGAGAGACAGGCAGACAGACAGTAAGAAAGCCAGAGAGGGAAGGATAGAAAGTGAGATAGACATACAGATAGACATAGATAGAGACAGGTGGACAGAGAAAGACAAGTCTAGAGAGGGAAAGTGAGACAGACAGACAAACATATAGGCATAGAGAGAGAGAGAGAGAGAGAGAGAGATAGAGAGAGAGAGAGAAATAGGAAGAAACAGACAGGAAGAGAGGGGGAAAGAGAGGGGGGTGGAGAGGGGGGAGTGAGAGAGAGAATGGGGGGGCAGAGTGAAGAGAGAGGGTGACAGGGACAGGGAGAGAGAAACAACAAAAAAGATAGAGAGAAACAGAAACAGAGGTATAGAGAGAGAGAGAGAGAGAGAGAGAGAAACAAATAAAGTGAAAGAGAGGAAAAGAGACATGGGAGGGAGAGAGGGGGGAACATGACTCTAAAAAATATTAATATAAAAGGTTGTGGAGTGTAGAGGTAAATAAGTGGATTTGTGGAGTGTTTATGGAGAAGTTTAAGGTTGAGTCAGAGAAAAATAACTTTTTATCTGAGATTGATGTGGACACTTCTCCTTTTAGACATATCTCTTTGTTCTCTTTATTTTAAAGTCTTTCACCAATTCCTGTAAGTGTCACTGAAAGGAAGCTTTTAATAGCACTTTTTAACAATAAGCGCTTTCAAAAAGGAGCTTTACTTTTATTCAGCTTTACACAGGAAGCAGGAAGTCCGAACCGTTCGAGTTCTGATAGGAATGCTGCAGCTGCATATTAGGAAAGAATAAAGTGTGGAAATACCTGTTTTGCTCATCAATCAATCACTCAAACAATCATGAGTGGATGATGTACATTTAATATAAAAGACATTCTCTTAATGCTTCCACATCAGAAATGGTGGAGTGTAGTACCTTGGCCTCACGGGTCAAACCGCTAACTAGATGACAGGAAAAGTAAAGCTTAGAGGGGAAAAACCATGAAAAGAGATGTGTGATGTTTTGGAACCCCGCCCTCGGAACTCGGCCTTTGGAACCCCGCACACTAATCCTAATTAGAGTCATGGGGAGGCTGGCACAAAGGCGGGGTACACCCTGAACAGGTCAACAGACCACTGCATAGCAACAAATACACAACCATTTACACACACCCACACCTAGGGGCGATTTGGAACTGCCAATCAGCCTACTGTGGATGTTTTTGGACTGTGGGAGGAAACTGGCGTACCCAGAGGAAATGCACGCAAGCACAGGGAGAACATGCAAACTCCAAACAGAAACACCCCAAGCCCGGGAATCAAATACGACCTTCTTTCTGTGAAGCGACTGTAGCATTTTTTTCTTGAAGGGATTTTTTTTTCTGAAGCAAAGAAAATAAATCTATAAAAGACTGAAAACCTTTTCTTGATCATCTGGATTATAGAAATGTAGACCCAATGTAGATTTTAAATTTAGTCTTTCTAATGATCAACATCTATCAACATCTAAAAATAGTGCTCCTGGTCAACATTTTTGACTAAAATAACTGTATTTCTGTAATAAATCTAAAACAATTCTCAGTTTTAAATACAGTATACATACAAAGCAAGCCCCATACACAGCAAGCTGCAGTGCACTGTGTTCTGAATTATTTCCATTATAGCCAGCAGTTAGTGCTCCAGCAGCTCTTCTCTGGGATCAGACCAGACATATTAGCCTTCGATCCCCATCACTCAGTGAGCCTTTGGTACCCATGACACCCCTGCCGGTTCAATGCCTATTAGTCCTAGGATCATCTTTGGTAGGTATGTACCTCTACATTGCAGGAACACCCCACAAGACCTGATGTTTGGAGATGAATAAACCCAGTCGTTTAGCATCACAATCTGTCCCTTGTCAAAGTCTCATAGATATTTATGCTTGCTCATTTTTCCTGCTTCCAACACATCAACTTTAAGAGCTTAAGTTTACATTCTCCAAAAACATCCCACTCTTTGACAGGTGCCAGTGTATCAAGATGATAAATAGTCACAATGTTTATAATGTTGTGATCAGTGTATACTGTACAGTTTTATATAATATACACTCTTAAAACAGATTAGTCATTTTCCATTTCCATTACTTAGATTTAGACTAGTGAGTGTAATGAGTTTCAAAAAATTCATAATTAAAATTGTGCAAGTTGCATACGTCATGCAAACCTGCACACCTGTAAATTCTACCAATGACAGCGGCAGTGATGACTCGGTGGTTACGGCTTTAGATTATTTATCCGAAGGTCATGGTTCAAGCACCTTTACCACCAAGGGGCCCCGGTTAGGCCCTTAAGGCAGGATTTTAACCCTCAATTGCTCAGTTGTATAAGAATGATAAATGTAAGGCACTCTGGATAAGGGTGTCTACCAAAAGTCATGAATGTACCAATGGTTGGAACATTTTTTAAAATAACTTAGTTAATGTGACAAACTCAGATTAGTTCAAATGTTAACAGTAATTTTATATATTACATAGTCATTAATAAACAGTTATATAACAGGCTCAAGACCTGAACATGGGGAGGATCTGATTTTCCACCGGAATCACTCAAGCCACAGTAGTCAGTCCGATCCACCCACCTCCTTTTATTCTCCGCAATGTGATCTCTTCACATCAATTCTCTTGGTGCAATTATGCTGTTGACGCTCAATCTTTTCTGCCATCAGATGCCCGTGTAGCTCACTTCATCTCAGCATGCGTGGCAGACTTTTCATTATGTGTGGCAGCTCATCAACTACAACTGAATCCCAGCAAGACCAGGCTCCGAATTATTCAAGGAAAAGTCCAGGTCTTCCTTCATCTTACAATCTTATCACGTCATTTCTCTGATAATAGACAAAAAAAGGACAAGATTGTGTCTTTTATAGTTTATGATTAATACTCCAGAGTTTGTAGAGAGAACGCAACAAGACAGCAAAGAAAAACTGCAACATATCACCAGGGATATTCAAGAAAATTAATAATGGAGTCCATAGCGACAAGAAAACACTTAGATGTGAAAAGAAAAAGGAAAACTTGTGAATATTATTCCTAGATAATATCTCTGTGAAAACATTAAAATATACACTGAATATTTGTGGGATTTTTAAGATTTTTTTTTCACACTCAAAAGGCAGAGATAAACATCATTGCCTCCACGGTGCAGCACAATACACCTTTGGTATTTGCAGATCAGCTGTCAGTTCTGTTCAAAGACTCCCAAACAGCAGCGGGCCGTGTGTGTTCTCACACAAAGACAGCAAACAGCGTGCCTTATTTTAGAGACAGAGTCATTCATTCGATGTCAAAAAGAAACACAACACACAGTCCATCATGGGCACAGATGACACAAGCAGGGCGCGGCTCTGATTCACTCAGCAGCACCTTTATTTTCTAAACTCATTCACATGAATAACATGGTTGGAAAAATATCCTCGTTCACACAAAATAATTAAAACAACATCAGGAATAATTAAGAGCTGTGCGTTGGGCGCTAGAGAAGGAGATATGAAAGAAATCTTTAAAAATGGTGGCTTAAGTACTCTGGGTTCTACTCAGGCGGCAACCATCCAAGCTGGGAGATGAGGCTTACCTGGAGGTCTCTCAAAGTGCCATACCACCAGGATCCGCTAGGGACTGGCTGCAGAAGACTCCCGGTTTCATAGACTTCCATTCAAAAACTCGCATTTGCTCACCTAAAATACAGAGTCAGTAGATTTTTCTCCACAAATCGTTTTGGTTAATTTACTAATTTATGTCCTTCTTATCAATTCTATGTGTTTTTTTCCTTCTCATAGTCCCACCGGTTAATAAGGTATTGGACCTATGTGTTTGCATATTATGGGGGCGTGTCTGGCTTTTATTGACATCTCTGGAATGAAGTGAGTGACAGCCAGTGTGTGCACGGAGCTAACAGTGTCATCACCTGCTAACTGAAGTTTTCTTTCGGTAAACAAATATTTGTTTTTTTGATGGTTTTCTATTTTAAAGCACAGGATATTAAATTTTTCATTAAGTATAATGTTTACAGTGCACTCTAGAAGCTGCTGCATGTTTCTCTTGTTTAGTTTATATGAATAATAAATGCAGTTTGCTTACAGAGCTAGTTAGCTATCAGTAGCATTAGCTGATGTGTTTACAAAGCGAATGGTAATGGTTTAGAGTTTAAGGTTAGAGTACCAGAGCCAGTCGGGAGGAAAACCTGTGTTAGTGTCAGTATTTGGTATGACCACTATTTGCCTCACGCAGTGGAAACACATGCCCTTCCGTGAAGAGAACACCTCTCCAACATGCCAGACGACATTGAATGTGAGACTGCAGTCAGGTCAAGACCCCGATGAGGACGACGAGCATGCAGATGAGCTTCCATGACATGGTTTCTGTCAGTTTGCGCAGAAATTCTTTGGTTATGCAAGGCGATTGTTGCAGCAGCTGTCTGGGTGGCTGGTCTTGGAGGTGAAGATGCTGGATGTGGAGGTCCTGGGCTGGTGTGGTTACACGTGGTCTGCAGTTGTGAGGCAGGTTGAATGAACTGCCAAATTCTCTGAAACACCTTTGGAGATGGCATATGGTAGAAAAATGGACATTCAATTCACCGACAGATAATAATAATAACTCACAGGAGCTGAACCATGCATTTAAATTTTATTTATTCAGTTTACAGGTAATGCTAGTACTGTAGTAATGTAAAGCCTAGCTGCTATATGTTGAGATTTCCACCTGATAAACTGAACCAACCAACATTCATTCATTCATTTTCTGAACTGCTTACCTCGGATTACGGACGCTAAGTGTACTCCAGGTTGGGGCGGAACATAGACCGGATGGGTGGATTGGATGGGCGGGTTAATCTGGGGTTGATCCTCCCATCTCTCCTCCAATTCTCCCAGCATGAAATGCCAGGTCACTTCTGCAGCGAAAAGTCAAAGATGGCAATGGCGAATTTCAAACTTCCGAGGCTTCCTCATGGCAGTTCAGCAACAGCGCCTACCTATGGGTGACAGCCTGGAAGACTTAGTCCGTTTCATTTTACAGTCAATGGTTCTCAAATAAAACATATTAACAGATCATACACCCCAACAACACAAAAATGATAAACATGGAGAATAAGGAATAATGAAATAAATAAATAAATACAGGCGGCACGATGGCATAGTCATTAGTACGTCCGGCTAACTCCAAGAAGGTCCCAGCTTCGATTAAAGGGCTCGGGGCATTTCTGTATGCATATTCTCCCCGTGTTTGCATGGGTTTCTTCCAGGAATGCCCACAGTCCAAAACATGCACAGTACGCTAATTGTCTGTACCAGATCACCCCTTGATGTGAGTGTGAATAGTTGTGTCTGTGTTGGCCCTGCAGTGGTCTGGCAACCTTTACAGGGTGTACCCCACCCTTGCCCAGAGATGGCTGAGATGGGCGCCAGCCTCCTCACGACCCTAATTAGGACTAAGCGGTTCAGAAAATAAGTAAATAAATAAACAGTTTTGTAAAAATACTTCAGCAAGAATAGCACAGTGGTATAGTGGATAGGACGTCTGCCTCAAAGCAAAAAGGTCCTGGGTTTAAGTCCTGGGCTCCTGGGTTTTTCTGTATACATTTTGTATGTTCTCTACATGCTTGCATGGGTTTCCTCCCGCTACTCTAGTTCCCTCCCACAGTCCAAAGATATGTGTATTAGGCAAACATGATGTTCCAAATTGCCCATAGAGGTTAGTGTGGGTATGAAGGGGAAAAGGTGTACCCTGTCTGCGCTCAAAGTTGGCTGAGACAGGCTCCAGCCTCCTCACACCCCTAATAGGATAAATACTTCAGCAATATTTAACAGAAACATAATAATAACTTGATAGAGAGGAGCATCTTGTGCCAAGCATCAGTACACTGAGGGTCAATGAAAGGATTTACTCTAAACATAAAAATCTCTTTAAGAGATATCTGTCATGGGTAGGCGGAGTCTTAATATTGTCTCTGCTACATATTTTTAAACCTTACACCTTTTGTCTCTGTGATTGTAATTTCTAATGTTAGGTCAGTTCACATATGGGTTCAATTCTTCTGTCCTCTGTTCAGTCACATTCCACTTCCCTTTTGTTTTGTTTTTGATTTTCAGTAAAAATGACAGTAACACTTCCCCACCCTTGTGAGAGATGCAGTACCCTGAGTGTGATCTGATGTGTGATGGTGAGAAGGGTGTGAGAGAGAGGTAGAGAGAAAGCGAAAGAGAACAGGCAGGGTTGGGTCCTTAAAGCAGGCCCTGACAGTCTGTCACAACACAAGTGGCTGCTGTCACAAATGTCAACATGTAAAAATGACTCGTCAGTAGCTGCTTCAGTGGCAGAGAAATGCACGAGGACAACAAGACTTTTGTGGTCACAGAATAATGGAGTTTGCAAACTGTCCATTAAATATGTAAAGAAGGAGAATTTTTGTAATGATTTAAAAAATAATAATTTTCAAACGTTTTATTTGATTTACTTTTTTAATTTGAACATTTTACATTTAAGTAATATTACAAATCAACCCCTGTGCTTTCCTATTTATTAGTTTATGCATTTATTTGCTTGTTTGTATATATATGTGGTTCTCCATCCATGCCCGTGGGTCCTAATTAAAATATGACAGGCCACAATGCGGTTGTAAAAATAAGGTTAACTTAATCACGGTCTGAAAGGTCACCGGCTCATCTGCTCTGGAATCTCAATAAGCCAATATCGAGTGGCACAATGCGAGATGAAAAATTCATGTTGAGGCGAGACGTTCTAAAAACGACTTCTGAAATAAATCTACTCAAGTGAATAAAACGCTTCATCGGCTGAGGGACCCTCATGATGGACTTTTTTCTTTGCAAGACTTTTTTTACTTCATCATCTTCATTATTTAAAGCATACTGCAGATGTTCGATGAGCCGTGTCGCTTCAGCTGTGTCGGAATACTGGTGTAGGCAAGTTTAGTGTTAATACCGACAGAACTCCGAGTCGCCGCCCTGAGGAGTCCCTTTGAGGGGCATTGAAGGGAACCATTGTGTGATGGAGCACAGTCACTGTTACCTCTTGATTTTGATTATTTTCCTATAATGACACACATGAATACATGCCCCCTTATAAAGATGTAGCTTTACCTCTTTCTGTTAGAAAGTACCGACACTGGAAACTCCTTCCACACACACACACACACACACACACACACACACACACACACACACACACACACACACACACACACACACACA